>MU155259.1:15904-83308 GCA_015484465.1 Pholiota conissans
GCGCACGATGCGCATCGTTCCCATGGGACGTTGAACCTTTTTTCAGCATCTAACGTCCTCGGCGCACGATGCGCATCGTTCCCTGGGGACGTTGAGCTTCGTTTAGGCGCCCAACGTCCCCAGCGCGCGGTATGCATCGTTCCCTTGGAACGTTAAACCTTTTTTGAGCAGTCAACGTCCCCCGTGCACGGTGCGCATCGTTCCCTGGGAACGTTTAGGCGCCCAACGTCCCCCGTGCACGATATGCATCGTCCCAAAGGGACGTTGAGCTTCGTTTAAGCGCCCAACGTCCCCGGCGCACGATGTGCATCGTTCCCTGGGAACGTAACCTAATTTTAGAGGTAAACGTCCCCCGTGCACGGTACGCATCGTTCCCTGGGCACATTAAACCTTTTTTTTTAGCATCTAACATCCCCCATGCACGATGCGCATCGTTCCCTGGGGACGTTGAGCTTCATATAAGCGCCCAACGTCCCCCGTGCACAGTACGCATCGTTCCCTGGGGACATTGAAGCTAGTTCTAGCAGCTAACGTTCCTGATGCACGGTGTGCATTGTTCCCAGGGGACGTTGATGCATCTACTTATGGGCAGGTCGACATCATAAACATCGTCACGAACATGTTGCGAACATTCGGCAAACAAATGTCGCAAACATCACGAATGTCACGAACATATCACAAACATCACAAACTTGTCGCGAACATCGCGAACATGTTATAAACACTATAATTACTATTATCCGTATAAAACCTCAACCACAGTAGGTGAATGTCTGAAACTTTGGGATTGGTACACCTTTACAGGTATCTACAGTATAGAACATGATGAAATAGAATTGATTATGTTGGTAGACAGCTGAAAGACTTAGATGATACTGAACAGCACACATATATCACAGGCATCAAGCGCACTCAACTTTACAATGTCGCCGTCAGATTGTCACAAGCTTTACTAGTAAATGATTTACTTCTTTTTGGACAACAAACTTCGATTAACACTAACAGAATTGTATCCCTACTTTAG
Source organism: Pholiota conissans (assembly GCA_015484465.1). Taxonomy (NCBI): domain Eukaryota; kingdom Fungi; phylum Basidiomycota; class Agaricomycetes; order Agaricales; family Strophariaceae; genus Pholiota; species Pholiota conissans. The sequence goes on from MU155259.1 coordinate 16,929, forward strand.
TCTTCAACCATCCCTCCATTCTTATTATTCCATCCGAGGATGGAACCCTTCAATATACTTCAATGAACCTATCCACAGCTTGCCACCTCCAAACAGATGACCAAACCGAATGCCTCAACCAAGAAGTCAAACAATATCTTCGCCTATTTGTAAGTGCCTACCAAAACACCTGGACTAACTAGTTCCCTTGCACTGAATTCTCTACCAAAAACAATGTCAACTCCCCAGTAGATTATGGGATACCCTCCCTTCTTTATAAACTATGGAAAACACCTGGCTTGTCTGCTCCAACCAGCATGTCAACCTGTATCCCACATCCCCTTCACGACCACATTCGCTCAACAGATTCAAGATATATGCAACAAAACCATTGCCATGCTCAAACTAGCACTAGGTATTGAAAGTATGAAGGGTGCACACAATAAATCATGAATGGACCAATCCTTCAATGTTGGTGACCTCGTACGACAGCCAATTTAATGGGCCATGGCATATTCACAATGTTTTCAATATTGAAAAACTCTCTCAGGGATGTTGGGCGCTAGAAAGATGTTCAACGTCCCCTGGGAACGATGCATATCGTGCGCCAGGGATGTTAGACGCTAAAATAAGGTTCAACGTCCCCAGGGAACGATGCGCATCATGCGCTGGGGATGTTGGGCGCTTAAATGAAGCTCAATGTCCCCAGGGAACGATGCGCACCGTGCACGGGGGACGTTAGACACTAAAATAAGGTTTAACGTCCCCAGGGAACGATGTGCATCGTGCGCCGGGGACGTTGACTGCGTAAATTAGGTTCAACGTCCCTTGGGGACGATGCGTATTGTGCACGGGGGACGTTGGGCGCCTAAATGAAGCTCAACGTTCCCAGGGAACGATGCGCATTGTGCACTGGGCACGTTAGACACTAAAATAAGGTTTAACGTCCCCAGGGAACGATGCGCATCGTGCGCCAAGGATGTTGGGCATTCAACTGAAGCTCAACGTCCCTTGTGAACGATGCACAGCGCGCACAGGAGACAATGTGCGCTACATTGTCATTGAATGTCCCCTCGGAACGATGTACACAGTGCGCTGGGAACGGTGAGGGCTAAAATAATGCTCACTGTCCCCTTGGAACGATGCACATCATTACCTGTGCACTGCTTTAATTTTCTTTTCTTTTCTATTGTAATGTATTAGCAATGCCATACGTACTGTAATAGTAATAACACTAGAGATGAGGATGCTTATATAATTACCATATTGTTTGACCGGTGCGCATAACCTGCCATAACCGGTGCGCCGTGCGTGTCACTGACCGGTGCGCCTCGCGGTTATGTCACCCTTCCCTTATTCGCTTATTAAAATCATATAGAGGGCTCCGCGTCCCTTCCTCTGAGTCGTCTCCGATCAACCTATCCCATGTATATACGTTCTCTCTGCCCGACGACCCCGTCTCGTTCCTTGGCCACTTCCTGTCATGTTATTCTAGTATATAACTGTCTACGGGATGAAGCCGCGCCCTGCGCTCGCCACTCTACAGTCCTCCTCGGGATGCGATGCAAGGACAACGCAGAGCGAAGACCATATCTGGCGATAGTTAAGCGATATGAAAAGAGGATCTAAAGCTGTTGACAAAACCTGAAGCTGAAGTGCAATTGGATGTACTAGTCATGGGTGCGGAGACACACATGTAACCGACTGGAGTGAAAGTGGATAAATTCAACAACGGGGTTGGCGCCTCCGCTGTGCTGCGTCATTTTCGGAAATGGACAGTCCATCGATAACAAACTGTTCTAATCGATGCCATTACCCAATCACCTTTCGTGACTCAGTTCTATGAATAAGTAAATGCTTCGCAGGACCATGAGCCCAAAGTTCTATTAGGCTTTCTATGGGAATTTTTGATTGCCAGGCTGTGGCGTATCCAAATGGTGTGGTTCGAAGCATGTTTGTTTGATGTGACGAATTTTAATAAACTAAGCCTACTAAATTGTCGCTGGTACCCTGTCAACGATTTTCCTTTCAACCCAGGGTCTCCGTAGGCTCGGGTAATGGGCGACATTAATGCGGAAACAAAGCTACTTTCCTTGATGCAAATATACATTCCATTAGTTTTACAAAAAGGATAACAACCGTCTTCGCCTCTTGAACACTTGCCGCTCGGTCTAAACTTGTGAAAATGGATCCAAAGCGGCCCCAGCTAACACTTTATACACTGTTACAGTGAGGAATTCTGAAATTTTGTAATCAAACTGAGCTCAAACAACTTGTTGATTTCGTTGTGATGGGTGAGGCCTGAAATTTGACAGGGAGATAAGTAGGGTTGCTCACCATAGTTCGCTCTGTTGTGCAGAACAGCCTCAAAGAGTGCTCGTCCAGGAATGGCATTGACAACACTCTACAGATGGCGTGGTGCGCAGTCTGCCCTCCTCGTATTTTTAAAAATAGCGCACACAATGAGACTCCAGCCTCTGCCCGTATCAATGCAAGTTTTGGACGCTAGGTAACAACTTGTTTTCCCCCTATACACACCATGAAGAATCCTATAATTGGTGGTCAAACTATGGTTTTCTTCAGATTGAACACCTCAAACACCCCCGCTTGATCTTTGTTGACCTGCCTCCGCATTCGGGATCGTATGACTCCTCACAGAAACCGCCCGGACCGGACTTTCCCAGATGTCAATATTTTTGGCGCAAGCATCCCTTTAGCTGGTTATCCTCCGCACGCGCCGCCTATCACATACACCAGCGCAGAGAACTTGTATCAAGATAGTACGCCATCTGGTCTTGACCTTGATACAACATGTTCAGTGTATATTTTCAGATGCAGAGCCCTTCGAAATCCCAGCAGAAATTTCCCCAGGTACACCACTTTGATGAAACATGTGTTGTTGCCCTCCTTGAAGTACTGACCTTTCTGTTCTGTTACAGAATACAACCCCGAAGCATGGTCTTTGGTGTCGGAATCCACTGTCCAGTGGCCAGGAACACATTGGAACTCCCAGCCTGGTTACGCAGGCGAGGGTCATGTCCAATCGCAGGGTGAGTGCACTCGAGTATTTTTATCATAGAGCACTAGTGCAACACACTTACTGTACATTGATTCACACAAAGATCAAGATCGAGGAGCGGATATCAATCTCGCTCTTACCGGCGCCCAAACTGGTGAGTACTTGTATTTTCCTACCGCGACGCAGATATCGATATTAAGCATTTGAAGACTACGTCCCCGACCCCCAAGTTCAGCGTGCCTTTTTGCAATTCCTCGTCGGAAGCCGTCATTTTCTCCAGTCTCTACCGGATTCCACCCCATGCTCCATCGTCAAAGTGAAGCAAGCCTTCGAACTAATTAGCCTTACATTTGATCAAAGTGCCGACCTGGATATAATCATCCAACAATTCGAACCACAAGTCGGGACACCGGCTATTCGCCGCGAATGCGACCTCAAAAAAAAGGACACGACATCCACAGGCAAATTTGTGTGTCCCTTTCGATTCTGCGATGGTCATTTTACCAGAGGTACTGGTCTGCAGAGTAAGTATCTTTTTTCTTGCTTCACTTGGTAAACTGAGGCTCACTGATTACGCATAATAGATCATCTAGCTGCGCATTTTAGATTGAAGCCCTGCCAGTGCAGTCGTTGCGGAAAGTATTATTCCGATACGGCTTTTGACCGCCATGTCAATGGGTGCATGGCTTGACGGAGTGTACTTCAGGAGAGCAAAGTAGTTAGTGAGATGTCTTTACATATAGCGTCATCATCGAATCTGTTGAATTGTATGTTTCTGGTACATTTACTTTAAATTAAACCTCTTAGCTATGTTTTAACTGCGCTCCACTTCCTATTATCGAGATAACCCGTTACGACTTGAAATAACCAGATGCGGCTTATTTGAAGGTTTAGGGTGATCCTTCAGAAAATGGGGAGTATTTCTGTCTTCAACTTGTAATGCTAGGCGAGACGGGCCTGTGGCGCGTGTAAATATGATGATTCAGCAGGACAAAAAAAATACGATGTCACCAATAAAGAAGAAGAGAGAAACTGAGTCGAAGTGCTGAGGGAAAAAGCACATGCAGAAAACTAGACTTTTGCAACAGTATATGTGCCACATGAAGAGAAACGCTGGGCGCTGAGGCGTTTCACACGACTCGTTGAACCTTAGTATGTAAAGTACGTGAATAGCATCATCCAATCCAAAAGCGCGATTGAGAGATACAGAGAGGACGGGTTGGACAAGAGTGTACCGCAAGGAAAGGACGATGAGTGAAATTAAATTCATGACGCGGCCGGCTGATGACATCACGATGCAGGGGGACGTGGGTATGAGATTGGGGAATGATGTGTTCGTGTGGTCAGGTTGGGGGCGCTGAGCGGGGGAAGGGATGCGCAAATGGGTGCTATGCGTAGTAATCGGATCACATACGATGGAGTAAAGGAAGCAGGACGTGCTGGTGAAGTTTTGGAGGTGTAGAGATTCAGACCGGACAGGACGATGGATATAAAATGGGAGGGAGGCACTCGTCGAGCGCCGTGCGCAAACTGTCGTGCAGATCGTAGAAGGGAGTGTTCAGGAGAGTCAACGCTCCGCTTGTCGTAAACGTTGAATCTTCGAAGGTTGCGAACGCCTGACGCGACGATTGATGATATCGATGATATATGATAAGCTATAAGGCGGAAAACGGAAGGTGGAAGATGGGAGGAGTAGTTGTCGGCAGTCGGTGTTGCGTACGAAGCGACTTGCGAAGAGGCATTGGAGGTGCAGGTATATGCGGAAGAGATACGCACAAGCTCACAGGATAGAGTTCAGAACGCGCATTCACCCAACGTAGGACCACCACTACGATGCGGTGTCGCTGATAACCTCATAAATCTCCCGTAGCTTGCTTACTGAGAAGAGTTACAGCTAGAGTCCACGGGTCGGCGTCCGCGCTGGGCTAGATGCTACTGTGACGTCGTCAAGAGGAGGTCGCGTCGGAGTTGAATATTGATCAACAAGCGTCCTTGTTAAGCTTTGAAGGTGTGATGATACGATTCGATGATGGATGATGAATCGATGAAGGGGAAGAAAGGACGGAGTGGGATGTGGAGGGGTGCCGAAGGAAGTGGCAGTCGGTAATAGATGCGAGATGACTGCGAAGAAGCGTCGCAACCGCAGGTGTATGCTGTAGGGATACGCGAAAACTAACACAGGAAAGAGTGCATTCACGAGACGAACACAGGTCGTATGGTGTGTAGGTCACTGACGGATGGAGGTGTCGGTCGATGCATGCACTGGCAGGGATTTGGCGGGTTGATGGATGCGTGGCAGGTGCTCGAATATGGATGTTTTTTGAGTTGTGGGTAGCAACCCTCCTCGTCCGCACTGGGGTCGATGTGATGCCTTCAGGACGACTCGTATGTGGCTGAGACGTGGCGTTAATTCTTCTGCGAGCGCACATTACTCAACAACACTCGGGCCAGCTGCGAGTCGGGCCACTCACCGTCACTCCATGGATTTTGAGTTCGCATTTCTCCTTCACGCCAACCTCCCAGCAGCCCGAGGGAGACCGCCTCTACGGCAGCATATTTCCAGTCATTGTAATTATGATGCCACAGGAAAAGTTGTGTGGGTGCGACGCGACGCTGTCCAGACTCGAGAGGGAGAGGTGGTGTCCAAGTCCAAGTTGACGTTGACTATGATAGCCTGACTCTACAAAAGAGTCAACGTCGACATGATTATAAATACCGGGCCGTTCGCTGCGCCGGCTCGCTCAAACTTGGGCATTCGCTGGATGCAGTTGTTATTATTCATTTCCCCTACTACCTCCACTGGTTTCCGGAGTGACTTCTGCTCTGATTCCCGCGAAAAGGTTGCAGCACAGACTACAAATCTAACTAGACACTGATGGACTGGCCGAAAATGCGGTGGTGTTGGGAGAGATGGAAAGATGAGAGATGGAAAGATGAGACAGGAAAAGATCTCGTTGCTGATTATCACGGTACGCCATGTTGATCCAAGAGTGACTCTCGTAGTCAGAACTGCGGACTCAGATCTGAAATAGCAGAAATCAATCGTTGACAAAGGTTTCATTTACGAATCCGTTATCTTCGCGCGGTCTATTTATGGTTAGAGTGGAGGTTGAAGAACCTGAGTCTGTATTGGAGTATCACGGTACGAGGCATCTCAGTTCGCCTATAAAAAGAGTATCAGAGAAAGAAAATATACACATGGCTCTTCTGCTCTGATCTACGAGTGATTTGGATTATAAAAAGATGCTGGAGACAGCATTCTGATATATAAGGTGGTGCCTTTTACTTCGAAGAATAGCACTAGGAGAGACCTTCATTCCCACCTAGTACAGAGTCTCACCAGGCCTTTCATCAGCATCCTCAATTTAGTGCTTTCCGATCCCATGAACATTTCTTCATCCCTACCTGTCTTGAATCCACTCACACCAATGGCATTGTTACCTCCGGACACTGCAGAACAATTGACTCTGATAATCTATGTTGCAATCGCCACTCTGGCGGTGAGTATTCGAACTTGGGCCGGGCCGCTGAATACGCATGTCGTTTACTATATGCCATACGCACTATGTCGTTAGATCCAAACCTGGGATACTCTAGTCCACCTCCTGGATGATTATATCCTTGTGACAAAGCATCCAATTAAATTCCCCACAATGGTCTACTTCATCTCCCGGTAAATAACTACTCATTCAAATCTATCGTTTGATTTTGAGTGCGATTGGTCGAGTATTTATATTTACTGAAATGTGCAAACTTCTTTAATTCCAGTTGGACTACACTTGCATACCTTGTCGCAGCCGTGATGTTGAATGGTAAGATCTCGGTACTTCCAAGCCCTGATTCGTTTTTCATTTAAACCGGTGTCTGAATCCCATGTATTTTACAACAGCAACCCCGATCGGAGAGTCTCACTGCGATGTCACCAGGAAGCTTACCGCCATCTTCTACCTCCTTGCAGTTGCCAGCTCGGAACTATTATTCTTCCTACACGTCCGGGCTGTGTATATCGACAACCTCGCAGCCGTCAGCTTCCTTTTTCTGCTGTGGATTGCAAGCTTTGGATCATCACTCACCCCATTGGTCGCTGCATCTACCGTTGTCGTGTCAGGCGTGCAAAATATCAATATTGGACCTATTACTGGTTACTGTATCGGTTCACAAGAGGAAAACGCGCCTGAATATCTGATGATGGCGGCCATACTGCCCGGGATACACGACATATTCCTGTTCTTTGCTCTCGCCTATAAAATCCTGCGATATTCGTGCGGAGATAACGATCGACCCGTTGAGAAATTCAAGACCATTGTATTTGGCCACCATCTGCCTCGGTTTTCCAAATCTCTATTTCTCCACGGTCAGGCGTATATATTGTAAGGGATATCCAATAATATCACTATCCTACAAAACCGTGTCAATGCACTGACAAGTTCTTTTTTGTTTCGTTTACGGGCAGGTGTCTTACGATCACCAACATCGTGACAATCATCCTCATCAGTCTCCCTTCGGTACCACCCAATTACGGCGCATTTGTATTTGGGGGGTATCCCGGTGTAATGATCATGAACGTCATGGCGGGGCGTCTTTACAGAAACACCAAGTCTGGTGCAATTGCATTTCCAATCCCGTCACGGTCATCCCAACCCAGTTCGCATTTCACTTCTATTCGCTTTCAGACTCGGAGGAATTCAGCGCTGCATGTGGTTGATGTCTCGAGCGAGGAGGGTGTAGCGTGATATATCAAACAGCACTTTACAAAACAAATGAAAAAGACGGCAGAATGAGGATGAACAGAAAGGAGATGGAGAAGCCATCGAGATATAGTATATATTTCCGCGGAGCATCGAAGGTGTCCGGTGTAAATAAATTATGTGGAGAGAATCACGTCAAGTGGGCGTGCATAAAATTTATTCATAGTCAATGCAAATGGCAAAAAATGCCGGAGGTGTAAAAATGGTCGAGAAATGCGTAGCCTGAAGCAGGACCGCGTGGTCTGAATCGCCGCACAGGCAGCTGAGCTGGCTGGCGTCGGCAACTCGGAGGATGGACGAAGGGATCCGCCTATATTCGCAGTACACATGTATGGAGGACCCTAGGGCAAATTGGGAACTGTAACCGCTGTGGTCGGGAAGAACCAACGTGATAATGGACATGGGTATGGACAGAATGATAGAAGGGGCGGTGAAGGTGGCAACAGCTGTATGGTCATCGAGGAGTCGGTTTATGCTGGAGGGATGGAATGAGTGCGTAGACGATGGCGCATAGAGCGCAAGATACGCCTCGGAGTCGTTGAACTGTATTTACTCGAGCAACTTGCGAGTAACGGTAAAAGGACGGACATGACATGAGAGTGGTAATGCTACGAGTGTCAAGGAGAAGGAGGACCAACGCGATAGCTGTCAGATCCAGAGAGCAAGGTGGCACCACCTATTTATACTCGTTGAAGAATCGCTTGCTAGAGAGACAAATGCTGAACGTGGTAGTACCCTGGCGTGTTGAGGACGAACGCAGAGCGCCGAGGCCTAGGAACGTGTCTCGCATGACATCACGATGGAGCATGGCATCGACAGCAGACCTGATCATTTCGTGGGGCCGGATGTGCGGGGAAGGAGGTATTCGTGTATTTGTGTTTATGTTGAGTGAGCGACGGCGTCATGTGTAGCAATCGTGCATGGTGAAACTTTGACGGTGCGGAGCTCTAGACCGGGGGCAATGGTAGATATTAGATGGCCGGGAGGAACACGTCGAGAGTCGATGTGCAGGCTTTCGCGCCAATCGTAGAAGGAAATGTTTGGGGAGAGTCAACTCTTCGCTTGCTGGAGGTTTAAAGCCCTGAAGTTGCGAGAGCCCAACATGATGATAAATCGTAAGGCGGGAGGTGGGAGGGCGCCAAAGCCAGTCTGCGGGTCGGTGGCGCGTAGGCATGTGAAGAAGCATTGTACACACTTGTGTATGCGGCCGAGATAATGCGCACGTTCACAGTATCGAGTGCAGGACGTACACCATCATACAGCCAACGTAGGAGCACCACTTGGGTACGGTGTCGCTGATAGGATGCTGCTGGTAAACATGTTATTCGATCGTGGACTATGATATGCGAGAGAGCAGGACAACACTCAAGCTACTTACTCGTATAGGTCCCGGGTGGGTATTCTTGGCCAGCGCTGGGAAAGTTATAGCCAGAGTCCTTTCGGCGTCCGGGCAGGGTTGGAAAGGACACCTTCAAGTGGAGGTCGCGTCGATGTCGAATATTGATCAACATATGTTCTGGTGAAGCATTGAAGGTGCGAGGACCTGACCTGATAAGGGACGATAAAGGAGAAGAAAGGTGGAAGGTGGGGACAGGGGTGTCGAAGGGAGTCGGTGCTGTAGCTTGATGGTGGACGTGAAACGAACTGTCGGAGCCGCAGTTGTATACCGTAGGGATACGCGCAGACTCACGGGATCGAGTGCCACCCGATGTGGCTGGATGACCGACGATTGCGAACGGCGAACAGAGGATGGTGGGTCAGGGGATGTCCGAACCATCATTTTTATTGACGAGCGTAAAATGCATGTGGTATGAATGGCGGTGAACAGCAGAAATATTGAAGGAAAAAACACGGTGGGACGGGGTGGTGAGAAAAGTGGGGACAGAGGCCAAAGTATCTGCGAAAATTTCAATAACAGAAAACAACCATAACACAAGGAACGCACTTGGGACGTGGGGACGGAGGCCAAAGTATCTGCGAATCCTATGCTCCAAATCTATAGGCGGGTATGATGTTGGGTTGGCATTGTTGGAAGTTGGAAGTTGGCGTCGCGGGGAGAAAAGAGTGAGAGTTGGAAGTTGAAGCTAGGCGGGGGCTGAAATTTTAGGAGAGCGGCTCGCTGTCATTGTTTCGTCAGAAGATGCATCTGCAAGACAAACTCGGGGAGACAAACGTTTCAAATTTGGGGTTGAGGATTTGCGGATGGGGGTACTGGTGAAGGCGAATCGCAGGCGAAGGCGGCGATGGAGTGAGCATGGCGAATCGTGGGAGTAGCGATTCAAGCAGAATATGGGTGAAGTGCTATTAACAATGACCGGGCCGGAAAGAGCGATGGGGTTCTATTTTCGTGCAGCGTTTACATCGAGGCGGCGGCGTAGAGACAGAGCGGAGGCAAACGCGCCAAACAAAGGATGCGTGAGGGAGCCAATGAAAAGCGTTGTGTTCGCTAATAGCGGTGCAGACACATGGGGCGCGTGGGACTGCTCTCCTTTTATATGCTTAGGTAGATAGGTAGATGGCTCAAACCAACGATATACCCGAGTAAAAAATGGCTTATGATGCCAATGACAACGATAACGATGTAAATGGCTTACGATGCCAATGTCAACAACAATGTAAATGAGGAAACATCATGCGGTATCATGCGGGGAGATGCCAAATGACAACAAGCTGTGTTCGATCGATATGCATGCTCCCGAGATATGCATGCTCCCGATATATATATATCATAATACATAGCTTTAGAAGCGCGCTAAAAGAAACATACATATACATATACACGTGTTCAAAAACATGTTCCCAGTGCTAATTATGTTCGTCGGGATGACGCCTCGTTCAATTATACACCTGCGGGGAACTGATAAAAACTTGGATGTAGTCCGGAGGGTTAAAATGCGGCCTTGCTTGGGATGTATCATGTATATATCGACTAGAATACATTCATGCGTTCCGACCTTTTCGATATATACCCAGTCCGGAGTCTGAGCATGGTCAGGCACAGATGCGGGTCCTGAGTTTAACGATTTTAACCCAACTGAGTACATTAGCGAAATGAACTTAGAATTTGTTCGATTCTAACTTTATGTAAACTCATCAGATCTATGGGTGTCATCATGCAGGCCTTCACAGCATTCCGTCCTGACGCTCTCAAGTCGCCCTTCACAACCCCGGGATCTTTGAAAATAGGTCGGCACCTATACATTCCATAATGTATCGGTAGGGAAAAGGTGTGCAATAGACTAACATTTCTTCACAACCAGGATTCTACCTATACGTACCGTGAAGAATCCTATAAATTGGTGGCCAAAGCATCGTCTTCTCTTCAGAATCGAACACCTTGAACACCTCCGCTTGACCATTACTTGACCTTTGTGGACCGTATGGCTTCTCAAGGCAACCGCCCAGACCCGACTTTCACGGATGACGACATTATCGCCGCAAGCATTTCATATTGCTTACCTGAGGACATGTCGCCCGTGTCACTTACTGCAGACACCGAGGCGACGTTGTATCGGAATGGTACGCCATCGATACGACGTGTTCAGTGTACATTTCCAGTCGCAGAACCCATCGAATTCCCGGCCGAACATTCCTCAGGTGCGCCAATTCGACGAAATAAATCTTTTTGCCCTCCTTCAAATATTGATTGTCTGTTGTATTACAGGATACCACCTCGAAGCACCGCCTTTGGCGTCGGAATCTACTATCCAATGGGCAGGAATACAATGGAACTTCCAGGCTGGTTCCGCAGACGATGGTCACGTCCAATTGCAGGGTGAGTGAACTTCATCATGGAACACTACTGCAACACACTTACTGTATATCGATCCATGAAAAGATCAAGATCAAGGAGGGGATACCAACCTCGCTTCCACCAGCGCCAACACCAGTGAGTAATTATATTCTCCCACCATGACGCAGATTTTAAGTAGTCGAAGGTCATGTCCCCGACCCATGGACCCAACTTCAACGTGCCTTTCTGCAATTCCTTGTCAGAAACCCCCATATTCTCCAATCTCTACCAGATTCGACCCCATCCTCCATTGCCCAAGTCAAGCAGGCCTTTGAACAGAATATGCACCAGGATAGCCTTATATTTCATAGTGCCGACCTGGACAGAATCATCCAACAATTCAAACAACAAGTTTCAACAACAGCTATTCGACACGAATGCGACCTCAAGAAAAAGGACATGACATCCATGGGCAAATTTGCGTGTCCCTTTCGATTCTGCGATGGTCATTTCACCAGAGCCGTTGGTCTGCAGAGTAAGAATTCTTCTCTTTCCTCGCTTCGCTTGGTAAATTGAGGCTCACCAATCATTCATGCATTACAGACCACCTAGGAGCGCATTTTAAACTGAAGCCTTGCCGGTGCACTCGCTGCAGAAAGTATTATTCCGATACGGCTTTTGACCGCCATGTACATGGGTGCAAGGCTTGATGGAATTGTTCTTCGGTAACGCAAAAGTGGTTATAGGGATGTCTATGTGGATAGTAAAATCGAGTCTGTAGAATTGTAGGTTTCTGAATTTAAACGGTGTTTATACTTTTCGGCACAATACTATTCAAACAACTATGTATGTAGCGAGAGAAAGAACACCAGCAATCCGGGCCGCCTAAATCCAATCTTGCAGTGATTCTCAATAAAAAATGAGGACGAGCAGCTGAGCGCGAGAGGAAACGGATGTGCACTACAGCGTGCATATGACCGAGGGCACGGACCGTGGACCTATTCTATGTGCGATGAATTCGAAGCGCAGGAGTCGATGTTGGATACGGAATGTATATGCAATTCGTAATTAGTGGGTGCCAGACACGTCGGTCAACCCAGCAACGAGTATCGACACCACCCAACGTGTTCGAAGGGTGGGTATATAATAAAATAAAGGTGTTGATAGCAGATGTCCCCTAGCATAGGCCGCGACGGCGGAAGAGGTACCTGGTAGCGAAAAGAAGCTGCACGCTTGCTTTAGGTGTTGTCGGTGGGACAAGACGGCGAAGCAAAGCATACCCTGCATACGAAGGCAATTTCAGAATTCAACTCAGCGCTTGATGACTACTGATTACTGTACTTACCAGCGAGCGATCGTCAAGGCGGTCGAACGAGATGGACACGAAGAGAGCATGTGTGCGTTGCGTACGGGACACTGAGATTGGGGAAGGTGAAGGACGCACAAGAGAAGTGGTAAAGATGAACGCAGACCGCCGAGATGTAGGACGCGTCCTCGTTGAACTTTGTATATGTATTTGAACAGCATCATCCAATTCAGAAGCACGACTGAGGAGACGTATAGAGAAAGGAGAGGAGGGTTGGACACGGACATGGATATGGATATGGACATGGGAAGGGGAATGGGAAAGAGAAAGAGTGTACCGCAAGGAGAGGACGATGCGTGTAATTGAATGCATGACGCGGCCGGCGCACGATATCACGACGGGGCATGACATCGAGACTCGGACTCGGAGGGGCGCGTGCGCGCGGCGTCGGTGTGAAATTGGGGAAGGATGTGCTCGTGTAGTCCTGTTGGGGGCATTGAGCGGAGGGAGGGATGTGCGAGTGGGTGTCATGCGTAATAATCGCGTCACATACGACGGAGTGAAGGAAGCCGGAAGTGCTGGTGAAGTTCTGGAGGTGCGGAGATTCAGACCGTAGATGACGGTGGATAGACGACGGGAGGGAGGCACTCGTCGAGCGTCGATGCGCAAGCTGTCGTGCAGATCGTAGAAGAGGGTGTTTAGGAAAGTCAACGCTCCGCTCGTCGTAAACGCTGAAACTTTGAAGGTTGCGGAAGACCGACGCGACGGTGAACGATAATTCAGAACGTCAAAGATGGAAGGTGGAAGATGTGAGGTCGGTGTTGCGTCCGAAGCAACTTGCGAAGAGGTATTGGAGGCCCAGGTGTATACCTTGGGAGGAATAAGGGATACGACCGCGATGCATCACAATCGTGTCACATGAGTTGGCCCGAACGTGCTGGTGAGGCGTTGAAGGGGAAAAGACTAGATTCTGATGAAAGGACATGTTGAGCGTCGCCGCGCAAACCGTTGTGCAAATCGTAGAAGGGGGGCAGTGAGGAATGAGGTTGTCATCAACATGATGCTTCCAGTGGACGCGTTGGTCGAAGAACGCACGCATGGCGCACTATGATACGCAGTGGATAGCGCTGGGACGCCGTCAAGAAGATGCCGCGTCAGTGTCAAATATCGATTGCGAACATGGTGAAGCCCACATACACCCACGCCTCCGACAATTCTCTTCTGTCGCCAACCACCAACTGCCGACTCCTTTCGTTGCCCTTCCACCTTCCACCTCTCACCTTCCTTCCCTTTCATCATCCATTATCGTTATCGAAAAGAGAGATACATAAGCGCAGGATCGAGTGTAGGAAATCAAGGCATACACCCACGCATATGCAAAGCGCAGCACCACCATCCGATGTGGCTCGTTGACCGAGAGCGCGGGTGACGGATACGGGACGTTTTGTGAGTAGCGGGTAGCTGGATTCCTGGTCGCGCTGTGGTGAATGTCAAGTCAGGAGGAAGTGTTGTGGAATCTTTGGCGAGCGGCGACCACACGTGATTCATCAACAACACCCGGGCCGAACGCTGTTCCGCGGTTGGTTCGGTTCCTCAAGTCTTCCAGCGTGAGCGCTTGGGCCTCGACGTTGGACGAAGGGGCGTAGTGAAAAGGGGAGACCCTGGGATGGGAGACCCATTAGGTGCGCCCTTCCTTTCTCTATTCAGATCCCCTTCTACATGTTTTTTTTTTGTAGCGGACGCCATTTGCTGGTGTCATCTCTGCCATTCTCATCCTCGCAATGCAGCAACGAGGCTAGCTCTGCCATCGCCTTTAGCCCTCGCAGATTCACAGAAACCTCGTATACACTGCCACATTATCAGCGTGCACGAGTCCGCTTGACGCTCTACACTCACACCTGTCTTTTCTTCTGCGCTTGAATTCCAAGCTTAGCATTGTGAAGTCAACGATGTCGCACGTCTATTTCCGTGCCTACCCACCTCAACATGCGCTACTCGCTACTCGCCGCACCACCGCCCCTATCACGTCCATTCATCATGCATACGTCATGCAAACAGTGGTACTGAATGTAGCCCAGTTCGCGTGTTACCGTGTCTGCAGTGGCACCACGATGACGAGTGCTAGCCTAGCAAATGCCTAGCAAATGTGCTCAGCTTGATAGATGATCTGACTGACATAGAATGAGGACTGGCTTTTATGCGCCTCAAAACTCCGTCTACATGTACGAAAAAGGGGGTCATTGACCAGTCAATCAAAAGTCAGAAGGGCCAATAAATAAGTGCTCGCTCGGCGCCAATCTGCGTAGCTAAGATGCCGACCTCGGGTTGCACCTAATCCGCATGACTTTCTAATATTCTCTCTGCAAGCTGATATGGTTGCGGTGAAGTTTTCTTTGTCTTATCATACAAAGAACATGTATTTTATTCTCAAATTGCAATTTAATGTCCGTTTTTTTTGGTGTTCAAACACGATTACATACAGGATTTATTGAATAGAAGTGCTGGCCGTGAGAAGGTCGCCTCGACTGATTCCCCGTCAAATCAAAAGGGCAGTCCATTTTAACTTGACGGGGATCTGATCTGGGGTCAGTACACAACTGGGGGATTTATTTTTCAATTAAGTAGGGTACATATCATGCCTTGTAGGCGATACAGGCAGCCGCAGCCCACCCAATTTGTCCGTGGAATGGCCATGTACATGGAACTCTGTATCCATGCATCGCATTCTCAAGGCGCCGAGCGCTTACGCACTCTCGCTCGCATCTCGTGCAGCACACCGTTTTCCCTCACGCAATATTTTATAATCCAATGGAATTGATTGGCACATTCGTAGTGTTTCTCTCCACACAACTGCTGCTGTGGGCGTATGAGCGGAGCATGGTCGAGCACGGATGCGGGTCCGAAGTCCAACTATTTTTATCCAACTGAGTTGGAAGGTGACATTAGATAGTTCTGCGTGTTGTGGTTATATGGGGATGAATACAGTCATAGTGATTTGTTTGAAGGTGTTTATCTAGAAAAACGCCGCTATAAGTGGTCTATGTTGCTCAGCAAAGTGTGGAGAGTGAGGAAGATAGGCTATGCCTGATCTCCTTGTGTTCATTAATTGTCAATACAAATATTGTACAATAGTACGCTCCGTAGCACAGATAGTGATCGTGACATCTGTACCTAGGTTTTGGGGGAAAGACCGGGCCGGGGGCGAGAACGAGCGCCACTGCGCAACTGGTATAACATGGTACACAATAACGTGCAATCGCGTCGGATCCGGCTATATATAGCGACATGAGTTTCTCGTAGGGCGTATCCGGGATATTCAGAGCCTTCAAAGCCCCCGGCAATTCCCTCCGCAATTTCCCCCCAATCCCCCTCTAGGGATGATTCGCAACCAAGTTTCCACCTATGTATACACACCATGAAAAATCCTATAAATTGGTGGCCAAACGACCGTCTTCTCTTCAGTTTGAATACCTCAAACATCCTAGCTTGGTCTTTACTTGACTCATCTCCTCATTCGGGATCGTATGACTTTTCACAGAAACCGCCCAGACCCGACAGACCCGACTTTCCCGGATGACGATGTTATCGCCGCAGGCAATCCCTATTGCTTACCTGAGGACTGGCCGTTCGTGTCACTTATTGCAGACGCCGAGGCGACGTTGTATTGGAATGGTACGCCATCGATACGACGTGTTCAGTGTATATCTCTAGTCGCAGGGCCCTTCGAATTCCCGGCCGAACATTCCTCAGGTGCGCCAATTTGACTAAATAAATGTTGTTTTTCTCCTTTAAGTATTGATTGTCTGTTTGTGTTACAGGATACAACCTCGAAGCACCGTCTTTAGCGTCGGGATCTACTACCCAGTGGACAGGAATAAATTTGAATTCCCTGCCTGGTTCTGCAGGTGAAGGTCACGTCCAATTGCAGAGTGAGTGTACTTCCATCATGGAACACTACTGCAACACACTTACTGTATATCGATTCACGCAAAGCTCAAGCTCAAGGAGGGGATACCAGCCTCGCTTCCACCAGCGCCAACACCAGTGAGTAATTATATTCTCCCACCATGATGCAGATCTTAAGCAGTTGAAGGTCATGTCCCTGACCCCTGGACCCAACTTCAACGCACCTTTCTGAAATTCCTCGTCAAAAACCGCCATATTCTCCAATCTCTACCGGATTCGACCCCATGCTCCATCGCCCAAGTCAAGCAGGCCTTTGAACAGAATATGCACCAGAATAGCCTCGTCTTTCATAGTGCCGACCTGGACAAAATCATCCAACAATTCAAACCACAAATTTCGACAACAGCTATTCGCCGTGAATGCGACCTCAAGAAAAAGGACGCGACATCCACGGGCAAATTCGTGTGTCCCTTTCGATTCTGCGATGGTCATTTCACCAGAGGCGCTGGTCTGCAGAGTAAGAATTCATCTTTTTACTTGCTTCGCTTGGGAAATTGAGGCTCACCAATCAATCATGCGTTGCAGACCATCTAGGCGCGCATTTTAAACTGAAGCCCTGCCGGTGCAGTCGCTGCAGAAAGTATTATTCCGATACCGCTTTTGACCGCCATGTCCATGGGTGCAAGGCTTGATGGAATTGTTCTTCGGTAACGCAAAAGTGGTTATAGAGATGTCTATGTGGATAGTAAAATCGAGTCTGTAGAATTGTAGTTTTCTGAATTTAAATGGTGTTTCTACTTTTCGGCACGTATGTAGCAGCAGCCTGGAGAGAAGAGACGGAAAGCGTTCTCCGAACGCTGAAAGAACACCAACAAGCCGGGCCGCCTAAATCCAATCTTGCAGTGATACTCAATAAAAAATGAAGTGACGACGTACAATGTCAGGAAGCAGAAGTAAACGCCTGCAGAGTCGTTGTACACTAGAGAGAACGTTATGTGCTCGAGTAAATGGTACTTGACATGCTCGAAAAACGGTAACCATCATCCTAGGTGACCACCAAACGCGCGGGGAATTTGGGCGGCGGCGGAGGGAGTCAATGATGGTTCTGAATCGTGTATGTGGACGAGCAGCTGAGCGCCACAGGAAGTGGATATGCGCTACATCATGCATATGACCGAGGGCACGGACCGTGGACCTATTCTATGTGCGAGGAATTCGAAGCGCAGGGATCGATGTTGGATACGGAATGTATATGCAATTCGTAATTAGTGGGTGTCAGACATGTCGGTCAACCCAGCAACGAGTATCGACACCACCCAACGTGTTCGAAGGGTGGGTAAATAATAAAATAAAGGTGTTGATAGCAGATGTCCCCTAGCATAGGCCGCGATGGCAAAAGAGGGACCTGGTAGCGAAAAGAAGCTGCCTGCTTGCTTCAGGTGTTGTCGCTGGAACGAGACGGCGAAGTGAAGTATACCCTGCATACGAAGGCAATTTCAGAATTCAACTCAGCGCTTGATAATTACTGTACTTACCAGCGAGGGATTGTCCGGGCTTGTCGAACGAGATGGACACGAAGAGAGCATGCGTGCATTGGATAGGGGACTCTGAGATTGGAGAAGGGGGTGTTCGTGTTTTTATATGGAAAGCAGAGCGGAGGAAGGGAGGAGGGTGGAAGGAGTGGTGAAGTAACCGAACCGAAGGACGCACAGGAGAAGTGGTAAAGATGAACGCAGAGCGCCGAGATGTAGGACGCGTCCTCGCTGATATTTAGGTATGTATTTGAACAGCATCGTCCAATTCAGAAGCACGACTGAGGAGACGTATAGAGAAAGGAGAGGAGGGTCGGACACGGACATAAACATGGATATTGACATGGGAAAGGGAATGGGAAAGAGAAAGAGTACACCGCAAGGAGAGGACGATGGGTGAAAATAAATGTATGACGCGGCCGGCGCATGGTATCACGACGGGGGCATGACATCGAGAGACGGGACTCGGAAGGGCGCGTGCACTTGGCATGGGTGTGAGATTGGGGAACGAGGCGCTCGTGTAGTCCTGTTGGGGGCATTGAGCGGAGGGAGGGATGTGCGAGTGGGTGTCATGCGTAATAATCGCGTCACATAGGATGGAGTGAAGGAAGCCGGAAGTGCTGGTGAAGTTCTGGAGGTGCAGAGATTCAGACCGGACGTGACGGTGGACAGACGACGGGAGGGAGGTACTCGTTGAGCGTCGATGCGTAAGGTGTCGTGCAGATCATAGGAGGGGGTATTCAGGAGAGTCAACGCTCCGCTTGTCGTAAACGTTGAAACTCTGAAGGTTGCGGAAGACCAACGCGACGGTGAACGATAATTCAGAACGTCAAAGATGGAAAGTGGAAGATGTGAGGTCGGTGTTGCGTGCAAAGCAACTTGCGAAGAGGTATTGGAGGCCCAGGTGTATGCCTTGGGAGGAATAAGGGATACTATGGTGATGCATCACAATTGCTTTACATGAATTGGCCCGATTGTACTGGTGAGGCATTGAAGGGGAAACGACCAGATTCTGATGAGAGGGACACGTCGAGCGTCGCTGCGCAAACCGTTGTGCAGACCGTAGAAGGGGGGCATTGCGTAATGAGGGTGTCATCAACAGGATGCTGCCTGTGGACGCGTCGGTCGATGCACGCACGCATGGCGCACTATGATACGCAGTGGATAGCGCTGGGACGCCGTCAAGAAGATGCCGCGTCAGTGTCAACTATCGATTGCGAACATGGTGAAGCCTACATACACCCGCGCCTCCGACAATTGTCTTCTGTCGCTCACCACCAGCTGCCGACTCCTTTCGTCACCTTTCCACCTTCCACCTTTTTTCCCTTTCATCATCCATTGTCGTTATCGCAAAGAGAGATACATAAGCGCAGGATAGAGTGTATAAAATCTGGGCATACACTCACGCATATGCAAAGCGCAGCACCACCATCCGATGTGGTTCGTTGACTGAGATCGCGAAAAGAGGGAGTTGCATCGTGTGGGCATCACCGACAGATCCGACGTGTTGGTCGATGCGTGCACTGGCAGGGAATGGGCTGCTCCATTATGCGACTTGTATAGGCCTGCGCGTGTGACGGATACGGGAAGTTGGTGAGTAGTGGGTAGCTAGATTCCTGTCCGCGCTGCGGCGAATGTCAAGTCTGAAGTCAAGAGATTGATTGTGACGGACCGTCCGCCACGTCGTCTCTTTTGAGTTTATCTTATCTTATCGTTCTCTTTCAACCCCCGCCCTTCACCTTTTATCCTCATCTTTGAGCGCCTATTCAGTAGCTTATGCAATTAGATTACATACACATATCTGTCATAGAGTATAAAAGGCATCCCTTCTCGATGAAGGATGCCAGCCATTCATTCAGCGCTTTAACTGTCTTTTTGGTCCTCGTGTGCTGGGACTCGTGTTATCCCACGCCCTGTCACATTGATCGACAACACCTGGGCCGAACAGGAAGCCGTTCTCTGTATGAAGATTGCATCTGTCAATAAGATTCATCTTCATAGACAGGCCGGTCCATCGGCCTAATTCCGTGGATGAGTCGGTTCCCTGTCAAACTTCAAGCTCAAGTCACAGCTTCATGCATGAGCGCTTGAGCCACAATGTTGGACGAAGGGGTGTGGTGAGAAGGGGAGACTTTGGAACAAGAATCCCATCATGTGTGCCCCTTCTGCCTCTACTCACATCCCCTTCTACGGGCTTTTTTTTTACAGCAGATGCTATGCGCTGACATCATCTCTTCCATTCTCATCCTCACACTGCTCCAAAAATGCAAGCTCTGACACCTTCAACAATGATCTTCGAGAGCATGATCAGTGAGACTGGTCAAAGTGAGTCATGACAATGTTGATGATGACTTAGCAGAGCCTCACTGGCTACTTGCAACACACCCTCACTCTGCCACTCTGCTGCCACAGCCAGCATCAACCCAGAACCCCACAGCACCGCCGTTTGATCACACTGAAAAAATTGTTTCGGTATCCTCAGTCTTTGTTCTCACCCCGGTCAATGCCAACACTGGAAGTGTTGGGACAGCCGGTTTGCTTTGTTTTTATCGAACTTGCAATGGCGATGACAATGCCCGAGTCCGCCATAAGAAGGTTGACTCAAAATAATTGCATCTGTCAAATCCATACTTTTGAGATCCCATCAAAGGACCCTTCAAAGTCCGATAAGTACCTTCATGGTTTGCGACACGTCCCTGTTATGTTTGAGCCACAAAAAATATTCAGCAAACGTATATTCACTAAGAATCCTCTATACAACATTGTTTTGTGGAAAACTTCATGCAGTTGAGTACAAGATAGAAAATATACACTTTTTTGATACATGTATGCGATGACAATGGTCAAGAACATGTGGATGGCTTCGAATGAACACTCCAATTTTCTTAAGATGCATTACAGGCATACTTATACTACCCATATGTGGTGACTAAAGGAAAACAAACGTCGATGACACTAAGAAATTGAAGGATTACTGCGAAGGGGTGACAGAGTGTCGAATTAAAGGCAAGTTCAAAGGCCAACCCGATGACGATTTCTCTCCAAATTGGGCATTTTTGATGGGATCTCAAATGCCCAATCGCGTCCCATTTGTCCGTGGATTAACCGTGTACATGAAGCTCTGAATCCATGCATTCCATTCCCGAGGCGCCGAGCGTTTGCACACTATTGCTTGCATCTCGTGCAGCACACTGCTTTCCCTCACGCAATATTTCATAATCCAATGGAATTCATTGGCTCATTCATAGTGTTTATCTCCACGCAACTGCTGTTGTGGGTGTATGAGCGGAACATTGTAAAGAATGGATGCGGGTTAGAATGTCAAATTTGGTAGGAGTCAAATCAATGTTCTAAATGCTACCTATGAACATAAATTATGAGTGGCCAGAGAGCATCTCCAGTGCACTGAAATTGACTCGGATACATGCAATTGTCACGTGATACAGATAGTGTTGCCGCGACTCCGCTCCGCTCGACTCCTGCCGACTTTAAGGGTCGCTCAGCTCCTGGAAAGTGACGAGTTGAGCGACCACCGGTCGATCGACTCAGCTCGAGGAGTCAGCCGGCTCGAGTCGCCGCTTGATCCTGATTAGGAAACACGACACTAATAATGGAGGCTTCCTACCTCGCAAGTAGTTTGTAAAGCTTGATTTTGCGAATATTCATATGTTTGGCATATGTACATGAAGATATAAGAAGCTGGAACCTTTTCCAAATGACTGAGCAGTGCTAAAATTTTTATTTCAGTGGTTAGGAAAGGAACAATCAAACATGGTGACTAACACGGCGGGCAATTAAATTAATCAATGGTCAAGTCGTGGTAAACCGCAAGTGATGAAGAAGTCATGGTACCGTAACATGTTAATCTCCCATCCTTTATAATATAATATAAGAAGTACTTTAACATACAAGTATACATGCCTTAACACTTAAAGGGACAACTCGCGGATCGACTTGACACTTTGTTCATCGTCAGTGAAGCATGATCAGCACAATTTCACAAATGTCTTCATTCATATCTACTTACCAAAGCATGATTCAGGAAGAGCAGAATCCTAGTATATTATTTATTGGACAATTTAATATACTACTCATCTGCTCTTAGCAAAAGCAAGTTCCTGTAGAGTGAAGTTTGACAACATGAATAAGAGCAGTGTTCCGGCTTTTTGTGCCATTTTTTGCATGCACAATGTGTGTTTGGCACATTAGTTTATTTAATCTGGCTCTCCATATAGTTTTTATATTAGCAAAAATGCTCTAGACATTTCGCACAGGTTTTGTGGCAATATGGTTGCAATATACAGCACTACAACACGAATTAGGACGGGGCGAGTCCAGCGCGGGGGGGTAAATATATCGGTTCCATAAAAGGAAGCCAAGGCTTGCCGAAGTCGTCGCTCAAGCTGCGAGTGAGCCGAAGCGAGCGCTGAGCCTAGTCACCGGAAATAGTCTCACTCGACTTCATCATAGTCGGCTCAGCTCCGCTACAACTCGCGCTCGGTCGGTCGGTTCGCCGCCACTTTTGAGCCGAGTCGCGGCAACACTAGATACAGATCTGATATCGAGATAGCTACTGGAAGCCCCGTAGCACCACCAAAAAAAAAAAAAAAAGAATTTGATTGGTTCTCATCAAACTAACGGGATTCAGATCTCAATCATCCAAATCAAGTCAACTGAACCACCTCTGCTACCTTGTCGAGGGGCTTCACATCTTCCGCCTTCCACCTGTACATACCATGAAGAATCCTATAAATTTGTAGCCAAATCATCATCTTTTCTTCAGAATCAAACACCTTGGCAAACACCACTGCCTAACATCCACTTGACTGTCTCCTCATTCGGGATCATGACTTCTCACCGAGACCTGACTTTCCTGGACGATGATATTTTTGCTGCAAGCCTTCTATATTGCTTACCTGAGGACATGCCGGCCGTATCACTTACTTCAGATGCCGAGGCAACGTTGTATCAAAATGGTACGTCATCTGGTCTTGATTTTGACACGACATGTTCAGTGTATATCTCCAGTAGCAGCGCCCTTCGAATTTCCAGCCGAACATGGTGCGCCAATTCGACGAAATAAATCTTTTTGCCCTCCTTCAAATATTGATTGTCTATTGTGTTACAGGATACAACCTCGAAGCACCATCTTTGGCGTCGGAATCTACTACCCAGTGGACAGGAATATACTCGAATTTGTTGCTTGATTCCGCAGGCGAGGATCATGCACAATTGCAAGGTGACTGAAATTTCATCATGGAACACTGCTGCAACACACTTACTGTATATCGATTCACGCAAAGCTCAAGCTCAAGGAGGGGTTACCAACCTCGCTTCCACTAGCATCAACACCAGTGAGTAATTTTATTCTCCCATTGCAATGCAAATCTTAAGCAGTCAAAGGTTATGTCCCTGACCCCTGGACCGAACTTCAACGTGCCTTTCTGCAATTCCTCATCAGAAACCCCCATATTCTCTGGTCTCTACCAGATTCGACCCCATGCTCCATCGCCCAAGTCAAGCAGGCCTTTGAACAGAATATGCACCAGGATAGCTTTGTCTTTCATAGTGCCGACCTGGACAGAATCATCCAACAATTCAAACCACAAGTGTCGACAACAGCTATTCGACACGAGTGCGATCTCAAGAAAAAGGACATGACATCCACGGGCAAATTTGTGTGTCCCTTTCGCTTCTGCGATGGCCATTTCACCCGAGGCGCTAATCTGCAGAGTAAGAATTCTTCTCTTTCCTCGCTTTGCTTGGTAAATTGAGGCTCACCAATCATTCACTGTGCATTGCAGACCACCTAGGCTCGCATTTTAAACTGAAGCCCTGCCGGTGCACTCGCTGCAGAAAGTATTATTCCGATACGGCTTTTGATCGCCATGTACATGGGTGCAAGGCTTGATGGAATTGTTCTTCGGTAGAGCAAAAGTGGTTATAGAGATGTCTATGTGGATAGCAGCATTCCAGAATCGAGTCTGTAGAATTGTAGTCTTCTGAATTTAAATTGTATTTCTACTTCTTTGCACAATACTATTCGAACAACTATGTATGTAGCAAGAGCCGGGAAAGAAGAGACAAAGAGCCGCCGAACAAACGTCAACAATCAGGGCAGCTTAAATCTGGATTCCAACCAATTTTCAATCGAAACAAGCATTGTCTGCCCCGTCAATGACTCCACCTCGCAGCAACGATGTACGATGTCGGAGAACATTGATGCGGTCATTTTGATCAGAACACGCACGCCAGCCATCCCACAACATAAATTCAACGTGAATGTCAATGACAGCACATCTCTCGAGTCGTTTATCATCAATTAAAAAATAGATTAAGATACCTGGTGCAAAAGAAATTCGAGGAATGTTTCCACTGACGTGGAATTCATATGGTGTCTATTTCACCTTCATAACGAATTAGTTGTCCAGTGACATCGAAGACCCAAAGCTGGATGAAAAAGATGGGCAACGAAAATGTGCGCTGCCCGATGCCAGACATGGTGTCTGAATCGCTGCACGGGAAACAAAGCAGAGTAGGACAGCGTCGGCCGACTGCGACTCGGAGGGTACTTCCAGTCCTTATGTATAGAAGGGGATGCGTAATGATGGAGGATGCGACCACAGATGCGAAAAATTCGAAGCGCAGGAATCGATGTTGGATATCATACAACATACAACATGTATACGTGAGTCATACTCGTAGTCAGAAGGCGCCAGAAAGATACAATCATGCTTGATCAGCCCAGTAATAAAAACGAGTATTAACACCACCCAGCGTGTCCAAAGGATGCGCAAAATAGAGAATAGAAGTGTCCGTTTAGACTTCCCTTAACGGGGCCTTGCTTGCTATGTGCTGCTGCTTCGATGTGTCGTCAGTGGAACGACACGGCGAAGCGGGATTTCGAAAGCGTACCCTGCATGTAAGGGGAGACGATTTCGGAATTCAGCTCAACTCTTGATGGCTACTGATTATTGTACCGACTAGCGAAGGATCGTCGAGCTCGCTGGACGAGATGAAACACGAAGAGCGCATGCGTACGTTGCGTGGGGTGTGACTCTGAGACGAAGGAAGGAGGTGTTCATGTGTTTAGGTGGGGAGCATTGAGCGGAAGGAGGAGGGCGGAGGGAGTGGAGAAGTGGCCGGACCGAAGGACGCACAGAAGGAGTGGTGAAGATGGCCAAAGCGTAAGACGCGTCCGTGTTGAAATTTATGTATGTATTTAAATAACATCATCCGATTCAGGAGCGCGATTGAGAGATATAGGGGAAGGATGGGAGGGATGAATATGGGTAAGAGCAAAAGCAAGAGCAAGTGTAAGTGTAAGTGTACCGCAAGGAAAGGACGATGCATCAAATTGAATGCATGACGCGGACGGCGCATGATATCACCAATGGGGGCGTGGCGGCGAGAGCAGACTCGGACTCGGAGGAGCGCAATACGCATGAGGCCGGGAAACGAGGTGCTCGTGTATTATGCGGGGGGTTGGACAGAGAGCGGAAGGTGGAGGGAGGGATACGCGAGCGGGCGCGATGTATCATACGATGGAGTGAACGGATAAGGATGTGCTGGTGACTCTTTGAAGGTGGGGAGATCCAGACCAGGCATGACGGTGGATATTAGATGCCAGGAAGGGACGCGTCGAGCATCGACGCGCAGGCTGTCGTGCAGATAAAGGGAGTGTTCGGAGTAGTCGACGCTTCGCTTGTTGTAAATGTTGACGTTGACGTTGACAACATTGAAGGGTTGAAAGTTCTCGAACTTGCGAAAGCTAGACATAACGATGGAAGATAGCAAGAGTGAGAGGGGCCAAAGGGAGTCGTGAGCTGTGAAGCACCAGAGGCGTATGGTCAGCAAACAGGATCGAGTTCCAAACGCGCACACACTCAGCATAGTAGCACCACTTGGGTACGGTGTCAATGATAGGATTCTGCTTATAAACGCGGTGATCGTTGGCGCGCTATGATATGCGAGAGAGTAGAAGGGAGCTTGGGCTGCTGCATAATGCAACGGGTCGTATGGCCTCTGGAGGGGTTGCTTGAAGGAAGCGTAGCTAGCGCTGGGCAAAAGAACGGAGAGGACAGCACATGTATACAGATTGTAAAGCTAGTGAAGGTCACAGCTAAACTTCTTGAGCCAACTTTCACGTTGGTGTGGATGAGGATGGGACGTCGTCGAGAAGAGGTGGTTGCGTCGGTACCGGTGTCGAATCATGATCAACAAACACCCGGGCCGGACGGTTGTATTTGGGTTCGCCTTTCTCCGTCTTAGCGTAGTAGTTATCGTCGGATGAGGCGAGATTGCGGTCAATGGCATTGGGGCCCGCCTCGGTGAAATGATAGAGGGGAACCCAGTCCCCTTTCTTCAACTTGGAATCGGCGCAGATGAATGGTTACGGTGCAGATATTTCGCCTTGTTCTTTCGCCTTTCATCCTTTTCCAGAGCGTCCTGCTCCAGTGCTAAGGCAGTTTTGGCGGCTTTAATCGCATCTCGCCTCTCACACTCCTTGTCAGCCGACGACACCTGTTCATGGGCGTCCCATCTTGCCTTCTGTTGTGTGTTTATATCCTTCTACGCCGCTTCGAGAAAGGCCACGGCCTGAGCCTCCGTCATTCCTCCCACAGTGAGAGTATTTATCCTCTCGGTGAAAATTTCTCCTGCAAAATCGGGGCAGGTGTCTACGGTAGGCGAGGTCGCCATGGTTCACTTTTCACTTTTCATCTTTCGAATCATGATCGACATGATTCGAACCAGGAACAGGGCAAATTCCGCGCCACGACTGAAGCGCACTTGAGTGCCCGAAACGTGCACCCTGCCGTATTACACTGTTAAACCTGGCTGGGTAGATAGTATACTATGTAATCTACATATAAAAATTGTTCAGAAGGATGGAAACTCCATAAGTAAGTGAGGTTCGTGCTGTATAACTCTGTACATTGGGAGGCTGTCATGTAGTGCAATTCCCACGAGTTGAAACGCTGCTCACACTCGCGCTGCAGAATCTCAATGGTATTGTAAAGGCTTGTATAAGAACCAAATTTCAATAAGAATAGATTTTTTTGCGTGTACATTAGTATAAGGCAAGCTTAATGTTTGAACAATTTATGTTGCACGCGAATATAACGAGTCCATTTCAAGCGAGTCTCCAGTATGTGCTTGTCCTACGAGTACACTTGGAGATTCAGATGGTAAAGTTCCGCCTAATTGAGATAAAGTCGTACCCAAGATCGATGCAGTTGTCTATCCAGGAATTCTACTACTGAAGGGTGTTCATATCATTGTGATTGAATCCTTGTGGGCATGGTTTTGCGAGCTAAAACAGGATAATTTACTTGAAGTCATCTTGCAAGGAAAATCTGGGCGCCTCATCAATTCTTCATTATATACTGGGTCAGTTCTGATCCACTATTAGGAATTTATTCTATTGTATTGTCTTTCCTGTTGTTCTAGCTGATCTTGACGAGTTCTGTACATGGTGGAACCAACACACAATAAGGCATCAATCTGAAAAGGACATGCCATCTGGTCGTGTACCACAACATGTAGTTGATTACCTTTTAACTTAGCTCTTTGGAGGAATCAATTGTCTTATTTGTTTACCCACAGAGGCCTTCTCCGACTTGCTTCAATACCTCGCTAAAGAGGTCGGACCAAAAGAGACATTTCCATAGTAATTTCCCAATGATTTTTCACCTGTAGCAACCTGATGGGGCATGAATCGAACAGACATATCAATGGATTCGAAGATGATGTGAAAGACTCAGATTTGCTGAGCGGAATACGTTGCGGACAATCAGAGATTTTCGCCTGTCGAAGTTGAGATTTAAGACGGCGACTCTCTCTCATCACATACTTAGGCGTTGTTCTTTCGTCACGCTCGTGACTTACTCAGACTCAGAATGGGTAGCTTCGACCTCACAGCAGCAAAGCTCATCCAACTCCGCGGACATGCATCAACGTCAACGTCAGCGGTCTCCGATGCCACCATTGCAGAGGCATCCTTCTGCTGTGTACGTGGCTGATTATGAAGTTCTGGAATCCCAACCAACTCAGCTGATGTTCATAGCAGCCCTTAGATCTTTGCATGTTCCCTTTCACATAACACAGTGCCTACACCGACATGGCGGGTGGTGTCGTGCTTGCCTCGCTCTCTATGCGTCCCCTAGTCACTTCAAGTTTGGGTGTGTCTCAATCCTCGATTGACGTTCGCCGTATTCCTCCTCCCTCGAGCCACTTCTCCAGGACCTCCTCCCTTCTGTCACCCATTGTTGCATCGAATCGTCCTTGAGGTTGATGACTTATCCCGTTGCACATCTTTTTTGTCTACTCGATTTCTCATTATACGCCCTCCTTCCCCGCGAAGAAGGCCCTTCTCATGCCTCTCGTATGGATTTATACGTCTCACCATCCCTGCCTTGCTCCCACATAACTCGTCGATCGACATTTACGCCGGCCCCGTATCCCTCCCCACATGAAGGTCCCTTTCCGCATTTCCAAGTTGATCCCGAGTGCTCCTAGTAACCGCTATTCACGCCCCTTAATTCTACTCCCTTAATCTACTCTTTCTTTCTCTAATGCCGCTCCAATCACATACCCATTCTGAATCACGATGACTTAATTGTATGTATGTATGCCGTTCTCAAAGCTGTGTGTCTATATCTAATTGAAAATGATGCGAAAGGTTTAAAAAGCAGGGTAGGATTTCCATTTTTATTCCACCCGACGACGACAACTCACGACACGTCTTATCGGAACAAGAACGCCGATCTCGATCCGCGAAAATGGCAAATCGATGCGTCTGTGGCGATCGTACTCGGGTTGGACAGCACCCGGTTAGACAGCATCAATCATTGCTGGATCTCCCGCTGTTGCTGTCAGTGATCGTCGACACCGACCGTGGGTCTAATCCGGCACGCGATGAGTGGAAGGAGTGGTCCCAGCAGTTCAAGGACACCTGCACGCGCGACGGCAGAGACGCTGCGCAAGCTTACAAACTTTTTCCAGGGAAACAAGTGGTGTGGCCGAGTTTTTGGTGCGGTGGAAAGTGTATGATGAGAGTGATGATGAGTTGTTGAAGAAGTTGACATAGATCATGCACGCGAGGCCATAGACGAGTTCAGAGAGAACGAGAAAGCGACGTGGTGCAGGGAGAGAGCAATGTGCAAACGGCGGCTGACAGGCTTGGGAGGCCTATTAACTTCTTTGCTTCTTTTTCCTATTTTTATAGACTCGTCTTGTTCCTTGAATAGAATAAAAGGAGGGAGCGAGTGTCATGAGACATGACTACACACCTTTTCCATCTCGTAGCGTGCTCTTTTCTTCTTCACTTTTGACCACTTTACTTTCTAGGTACGTTCCATTGTACATTACGCGGTACGTAAATCTATAGACTTTGCTTTCTAGCGCCTACTAGTCCCGCGTTGCGATCCACCGAGCAGGTCCCTAACAACTCGACCATGACATGTCCGGTGCGTTTATGGGACATTACAAGACGAAGCATGGGCTGTGTGTCGCGCTCATGCACGGGAGCTTATAAGTAACGACGTTTGATATCATGATATCTAGAAATTTGACAGGGAAGTCAGCATTATCAGTTCATTAGTTTGGGGACTGAACTCGCTCGATTGATCAATCCCACTATTGGGTGCTGGGCGACAACCTGTTTCCCCCTACACATATCATGAACAATGCTATAAATTGGTGGCCAAACCATCGTCTTTTCTTCAGAATCGAACACCTTGAACACCTCCGCTCGACCATTACCTGACCTTTGTGGACCATATGGCTTTTCACGACAACCGCCCAGACCCGACCTTTTCGGATGACGACATTATCAATACAAGCAATCCCTTTTGGTTACCTGAGGACTGGCCGTCCGTGTCACTTTTTGCAGACACCGACGCGACATTGTATCGGAATGGTACGCCATCGATACGACGCGTTCAGTATACATCTCTATTCGCAGAGCCCTTTGAATTCCCAGTCGAATATTCTTCAGGTGCGCCAATGTGATGAAACAAATGTTGTTGCCCTCCTTCAAGTATTGACTGTCTGTTGTGTTACAGGATACAACCTCGAAGCATCGCCTTTGGAGTCGGAATTTAATACCCAGGAGCCAGGAATACATTCGAACTTCCAGGCTGGTTCCGCAGGTGAGGGTCATGCACATTTGCAGGGTGAGTGTACTCGAGTACTTTCATCTACTGCAACACACTTACTGTACATCGATTCACGCAAAGCTCAAGCTCAAGGAGGGGATACCAACCTCGCTTCCACCAGCGCCAACACTGGTGAGTAATTATACTTCGAAGTCCGCCCACCATGACGCAGATCTTAAGCAGCCAAAGGTTATGGCACTGATCCATGGACCCAAGTTCAACGTGCCTTTCTGAAATTCCTCGTCAGAAACCGCCATTTTCTACAGTCTCTACCAGATTCGACCCCAGATTCCATCGCCAAAGTCAAGCAGGCCTTCGAACAGAATAGCCACACATTCGATCATAGCCTGGACATAATCATCGAACAATTCGAACCACATGTCGCGACACCGGCTATTCGCCGCGAATGCGACCTCAAGAAAAAGGACGCGACATCCACGGGCAAATTTGTGTGTCCCTTTCGCTTCTGCGATGGTCATTTCACCAGACGCACTGGTCTGCAGAGTAAGTATCTTTTCCTTTGCTTCGCTTGGTAAATTGAGGCTCACCGATTACGCATAACAGATCATTTAGGCGCCCATTTTCGACTGAAGCCCTGCCGGTGCAATCGCTGCGGAAATTATTATTCCGATACGGCTTTTGACCGCCATGTTTATGGGTGCAAGGCTTGATGAAATTGTTCTTCAGCAGAGCAACGTAGCTATGGCGATGTGTTCAAGGTTAGCAGCATTCCAGAATCGAGTCCGTAGAATTGTAGTCTTTTGCATTTAAATGGTGTTTCTACTTCTCTGCACAATACTATTCGAACATATGTACATGTGGTGAGAGTCCCTTCAAGCGAACGTGCATAAAGTTTATCCAAAGTCAAGTCAAATTGCACGAACTACAAAAAAAAAAAGGAAAAGGACGCATAGTCTGAATCGCCGCGTGGGCAGTGGAGCAGAGCAAGCCGGTGTTAGTGACTCGGAGGATACTTCCAGTATGTACGGCGGGCCCAGAGGCTAATTGGGTGTAAGCGCTGTGGTCGATAAGGACCGACACAAGTAACATCCCCCGAGGCGACCGCCAAAAGCGCAGGAAGAGGGGCAGAAGCGTGACCCAGCGATGGCTCGTGTACGCAGACGCGCAGTTGAGCACAGGGAGCAGATATGTGCGACACGGAGGACATGACCATATGATGTACGAGTATCCGCGAGGAACTCGAAATAACCCTGCGTAGGTCTCGATGCTGGATTATATGCGAATAATAGAAGGCGCCGCGCCACAGAGAGATTCTCCGCCATACAGAAATAAATCTCCATATGCATTGTGACCAAAGGATGCGCAGAGGTGTCAGCGTAGGTATGCCCCAGTATAGGAGGCGACAATGGGAGATGAACCTGCAGCGAAGGGGTTCTATAGATTAGCGCTGCTACGGTATGTTGTCAGTGGAACGAGCGGCGAAGTGAAGTATACCCTGCATGCGAAGGCAATTTCGGAATTTAACTCGGCGCTTGATGATTACTGATTACTGTACCCACCAGCGAGGGATCGTCGAGCTCGATGGTCGAGATAAAACACGAAGAGTGCATGCACGCGTTGTGTGGTCTCTAACTCTGAGATGAAGGAAGGAGGTGTTCGTGTTTTTAGGTGTTACGTTCGAGCGGAGGGAGGGCGGCCGGCGGCGGGAACGACCGTGTGATGCGAAATCGCGCCGTATGCTGGAGAAAAAGGAACGGGCGCAATGCGGAATGCGCGTAGAGCACAGGGTTAAGTGACCGAACCGAAGGACGCGCAGGAAGAGTTGTGAAGACGATCAAAGTGCGCCGAGAAGTAGGAATGCGTCTCATTGAAGTTTATGTATGCATTTGAATAGCATTATCCGAAGCGCGAATGAAGGTTACAAGGAGAAGAAGGGTTGGAGGGATGGACATGGACATGGGCGAGGGTCGGAGTGCATGAACGGAGCATCGTGATGGCATAGAGCAGACTCGGATTCGGACTCGAACCTTGGACTGGGTTGAGCGCATACACCTTGCGTACGTGTAAAATTGGGGAAGGATTTGGTCGCGTATTTATGTGGGGACCATCGAGCAGAGGAAAGAGGACGGAAGGAAGGATAAGCGAGTGGGTGAGATGTATAGCAATTGTGTCGCATACGATGGACTTAAGGGATCCGGACGTGCTGGTGACGTTTTGAAAGTGCGGAGACCTGTGTAGACCTGGGTACGATAGTGGATACTAGATGCCCTAGAGGGACACGTCGAGCTTCGACGCGCGGGTTGTAGTGCAGATCATAGACTAGAGTGAAGTGTTGGGAGGAGCCTACTCCGCTTGTTGAACCTGAAGCTTTGAAGCTTTGAAGGTGAGAAAGCTAGACACGCCGATGGAAGATAACATGGGATGTCCGTGGAAGAGCAGTATGCGAAATTGAGAGGGTACGAAAGGGAGTCGGGAGCTGGTGGTGATGCGAACTTGAAGCAACTGTGAAGAACCAGAGCACAGGGTCAGCAAACAGGATCAAGTTCCGAACGCGCATACACTCAGCGTAGTAGTGCCACTTGGGTACAGTGCCACTGATAGGATGCTGCTGGTAAACGCGGTGATCGATGATGCACTATGATATGCGAGAGAGCTTGAGTTGTTACATGATGTGCAACGAGCCGTATGGCCTCTGGGGAGGGTTTCCTTGAAGGATGGGGATGGCACATGTACATATAGAGTAAAGCTAGAGGCTGAAGGTTGCAGCTGGATGAGCTTTCGCGCTGGGGTGGATGGTGATGGGACGTCGAGAAGAGGTGGCCGCATCGGTACCGGTGTCGAATCATGATCACCAAGCAACACCGGGCCGGACACCGTCACTGCGTGGATTTTGGGTTTGGGTTTTGTTTTGATTCGCCATTCTGCCTCACTTCAACCCCACAGCAGCAAAGCTCGTGCAACTCTGCAGACATGTACCAATGTCAACGTCTGCATTATCCTACATCATTGTCGTAAGGACAGAAAGCTCGTCATCCCACCCCACTGCTGCCAGCTGATCACGAAGTGCTGGAATCCCGACCACCTCAGCTGAAGTCCATAGCAGCCCTTCGCTGCACGTTCCTTCTCATAAAGCAGGTCTACACCGACATGCGTCCTAGTCACCCGGTGGTATTTTGTCCGTCTCCCTTTCTACGCATCCCCTAGTCACTTCAAGTTTGGGTGTGTGCCTTCCTCGAAGGTCGACGTATTCCTCTCTTGAGCCTCCTCCTCCGGGCCTCCTCCTTTCTGTCATCTATTAATGCTGCGCTAAATCATCTTCAACGACCTGCCCCGTTTCCTGCCTCTCCCACCTACCCGAGTTCTCATTGCACGCCCTCTTTCCTCTCAACGAAGGCCCTGTTCCTACCTCTCCCGGTATCCACTGCTGGATCATCACACCCCCCCATGCATCTTCCCACTCGTATTTACGCATGGCGCTGTGGGTCTGAGTATGGAAATGCGATTCGTGAGCCCCTAGAACGACCTGCATACAGAACGACTTGGCAAGAACACATCTCACCATATCGACTTCCATATATGTCAATCCCACCTCGCTCTTCATAATAGGATCGACGCCAAGCCACGCGCACGGGCAAAATTCCCATAAAAAGTAACGTACCTTAAATCCCTACTCATTTCTTCTTTCAAAATTCCATTTTTCTACTCCTTTTCTTCGATGTTCATTGGGTTTCTATGTAAATTTTCGCTCTCTTTTATAAGAAGGTTGTATTTACACCGTAGACAGCAAGTGAATTGGTATCCCCCAGTTTATCTCACCCACTGCGACACGATTAAGTTACGGTGCAACGAGCGCGCAGCATTCCTTTGGACAATCTTACCTGGATTGATGCTGACTGAGTCGCACGAGTATCATCCCTCACCCCTATTGCCTTCTTCCAAGTCCATGTCATTTTGGATCTCTTCAGCGCAAAGCCATCTCGCTCCTGACGCTGAACAGTACCTCCCCAAGTGTGTGTACTCAGAAAATATGTACGTACATACTTGATTCAACCTTAACGTTCTGCATCACCCAATTCAACGTGGATTAGAAGCTGATCGTTATCAAGCTATATCTCCCCAGCATGAAATGTGCCTTTCCTCGCGACCTCTGCAACTCCGCCGTCTGCGGCATTAGGGGAATTCAAAGTTGGTGAAGTCGTCCCAAGCGGGGGCTTCAAAAGTGAAGCAATTTCAGTTTTTGACCCACACGGTTAACGGAGGTGGGCGAGCAGGGTCAGGTCTATTTTCCGTGCGGTTTCTAATTTTCAAGCTGGATACTATCCGGGACGACTATACACTACTTAGGATTAGTGCCACTGTACTTTATGGCCTTCTCTATGTTATATTTTCCTGCTTATGTTGTAGCCCATGATAGCCAGCCTCACATATAATATACTATCTTTCAAGTCCGTGACTCTAAATTGAAGTAACGTGAGGGCCGTGCATATAGGCGCTCTTTGCGCCGGCGTGTTTAATGGCATAATTAGTGTGCATATTGCCCGTTCATTGGCCTCCGTTGGCCAGTTTTGATAATTATTGCACGCCTTTACGCTTCGTATTCATGCAACTACTTCTAAATACTCGTGCCTTCGCTATCATTCTACAAAAGGCTAGCAACCCCAGTGCTACAACATGAAAAATCTGGGGTGAAATTTCAAGAAAGTATGGAACTGTCATTCCGATTGAGCACGGAATCCCCATTTATCAACCATCCGACTGCGCCTACGTTCATCCGCATCACGCGCATCCGTCCCGACCTCCGACGTCTATTAATAGTACGCGCCCAGCAGGCGCTTACCCCCGAAAAGGAATTACATTTCGAATATGATGTCCTCTTTCCCGCTTTCCTTCGTACGAATGTCTTCTAGCACATCCTCTCGTATTCCTTCCTCTCCCCAAATTTCCTCAGGGTTCAATTTTTTTCTACAAAATTGATCCGAATTTTTAGGATAAAAGGCCTGTATCGACATTGCGGATAGGCAGTGAATTGGAACCCCAGTTTATTTCACGGCTCATTTCGCCTTTTCGATCTCACATCATCCTTCGGCGTATCGTGGCACACCTCATTACGCATGCTCACAACCCCACGCTCACGTTACGATACCCATCAACGGACCGCCGATAACTCTTGGACGAAAAACTTGGGACAATGTTGATGGAGTCACATCCCCACTCGTTCCTCCTCTCCCCTCAACACCTCATCCCAGTCTAGCCAAAGTCGGATCTCTTCAAAAGGTTGTATAATTCAGCATGTTATACTTGGCCAGGAATCACATGCAAAAATCAATACCGTTATCTAATGCAAACAAAGCCCCTACTCCAAAGGTGTCCTGCCATTTCTCATGGGGTAAGCGATGAAACTCCCTTGCGATGAAACAGTGAGAATATATATGAAAAGTTGTTCAACTGGGAAACTAATACTTTTCTGATTTGTTATACTTTGAGTTGTATGAGAGTTGCTTTATAATTCAGTAGTTTAGAAGGCTACATATGCCACTGTAAAATTTTCTGTTTAGAAATACATTATCTGTGACTAGCAGTGTACGATCCCAATGCATTTACTTCCTTCTGAGTCGGAGATGGCCTAGGTACATAATATGGTCACACAACACCATTTAATCCGTAAGGAATGCTAAAGAAGCTGAAAGACCCCATACACCAAGCTAAACTTGGTTCAGATTAAACCTGACCCTGCTCGCCAACAGTATGTGTGAAGTTGAGATTTAGATTTTAATTGGCTATAAACTTGAAGGAACACTTATTTCTAAACACTGGGAACGATTGTCCGAGTGTCGACTTCTACGTACGTAAAATCGAGTCAGCCGATGACGTACACACCCTCCAGTCCCTTCTTACCCCTATTTCTACCCTGAAGGTTCCGGAGTAGGTAAATGTCGCTTGGAAACTGAGGACGTTCTAGCCCTTTTGTTTCTTCTCAATCACAAAGTAATAGCAATGAAAATCCATGAATTTCTCGCCGCACAGCGTCCATAACTAAATTCTCCTGGTTGCTCAACCTTGAATCTGGGTACATTCAACAAACCAAAAGTGGTAGCTGTGATCTAATCTTCTCACCATCTGAACCGTTCTCACCACGACCACAACCCCATCGATACACCATGATCTCATCAAGAGCATCGGTTTCGTCAACAGTCTGCAGCGCAAATCATCGGCGGAACAATTTGACATTAATTTCCCTTACATTGTCGGTCTTCCCTGTGACAAGATGAGGTTGGTAACAGATGCCGCAATGTGAGGGTGGGAGGCGGAGGAAGAAGGAGCTTGAGGACTAATGAGGGTCCCTGATCAGATGACTTAGATCACCTCGGGGCGCATTTTAGATTGAAGCCCTACCGGTGCAGTCGTTGCGGAAAGTATTATTCCAATACGTCTTTTGACCGCCATGTACATGGGTGCAAGGCTTAACGGAATTGCTCTTCCGTAGAGCAAGGTAGTTAGTGAGATGTCTATACGGATAGTAGCGTTCTCGAATCTGTAGAAATGTAGGTTTCTGAATTAAAAATGGTGTTTCTACTTTTCTGCACAATACCATTCGAACAAATATCATATGTACCAGAAGCCTGGAGAGACGATATGGGTAGCAAAAAATCCAATACATTTTCGAATCCGTAGAATTGTAGGTTCCGATAATGGTGACTACTTCTATGCACAAATACCCTTCGAACAAAATTAGTCTCAGGAGCTTGACTTCATCGCCATGTCTGGTGTCGAGCAGTTCAGAGCGAGATGTCCTTGGGCGCTTGGGATGGGGGAGACATGACATGCGTACGCAAAGAAGGGAGCCAGGAACCGGGTCGCTCGTCGAGAGGAGAAAGGAGACATTTGAGTCAAGGAGGCAACGACACGAAAATCCTGCGCAACAATGGCTGACGGGAGGCTGGAGGCTGGAGGGTGAAGGAATTGCTCTGCAGATATAGCTTCGAGGTTGAGCTTGTGAATACGGGAGGCATTGAATGCAAGGGAAGCGGGGCGTGAAGGAGATACGTGCAGGTTCACAGGATCGAGTTCAGAACGCGCATATACCCAACGTAGGACCACCACTAGGATATGGTGTCGCTGATAGGATGTTGCTTGTGAACGTGTTGGTTTGCGCACTATGATATTCGAGAGAGCAGGACATACCTTGAGCAGCTTAACACATGATGCGACTCATAGGTCTCTCGCTTGACGGATGCGTAGCCAACTTAGAGCACTGAGCAAAGTGACAGCTTGAGTCCTTGGGTCGGCGTTGTGCTGGAAATGGATGACACTGGGACGCTGTCAAGAGGAGGTTGCGTCGGCATAGAATATTGATCAACGGAAGTGCTGGTGAGGCTTTGAAGGTGCGAGAATACGATGTAATAATGAATGATGAAGGAGAAGGAAGGCGGGACGTGGGACGTGGAAGGGTGCCGAAGGAAATCCTTACCGTAGTTCGTGAAGGATGTGTGGCGACTACGAAGAAGCATTGAACCTGGTCGTATATGCGATAGAGATACTCGCAGGTCCACAAGATCGAGTGTATGGCGACGTGCATACATTAGTCACACCATCTGATGACCGAGGGTGGTGCATCGTGTGGGAGTCACCGACGGACGTGTTGGTCGATGCATGATGGGAGCACATGCCTCTTAGACTGGGCGGGTTGCTTGACGGATGCGTAGCAACTGCTTGAATTTGAACGTAGTGCTAGTGGGTGGCGACCGTCCGCACTGAGATGGATGCGATGCCTTCAGAAGGACTCGGTACGCCCATTGGCCAAGTTGTGGTGTTAATTCTTCGGCCCCGAGCGCACATTGACCAGCAACGCTCGGACAAGTCAGACTACCCATCGTCACTCCTTGGATTCGCCTTTCTCCTTCACCCTAGCCTCACAGCGGCGAAGATCGTCGAACGCACAGGAGCGAGATGACGAGGTGGAGGTGAAGGTGTTCAGTCAGGTCGGGGAACGATGACGGGATTGAATTGGCGCAGCTGCAATTCTGTTCGATGGGCGTCAATAGGTGAGGACAGCCTGGGGACGGAGAGGCAAAACACAGTCTACGAGGGGAAGTGTGTGGGTCAATTGCTGGCGATGGAGATGTTAAGCAAGGAAACGAACCAACATTACACTCTGGTGACCATCTACGTCGACAATCAGGCGGTCTCGCTGCAAGTTCATCACGCGTGCAAGCCAAAATCAGGGGGTTAAATCATCGAGGAGAACCAGTGAGTCTACGAAGAGGTGATAGGAAGACACAGCGGATTTCGAGTGAGGATGAGGTGGATACCTGGACACGTCACGGTGGAGGTACAGGGCAGCAACTTGGTGGATGGGCAGGAGAAAAAGGTGGCGTAAGGATGAGAAATGGAAATTAGGAGACATTTTGTATTGTTGCAGGAGTGCGGTGAGGTGGTACCTAAAGGCGAGCACATAGGGCGAGCACATCAAGGCTTTCCAAGCGTGTTCGATTTACTAACGCTCAAGTTTGAGACAACAGCGCCATCAGCAAAGTTCAGGGAAAGGACAGCGTGACTCACCAGGCGCCAGTAAAGAATCCTAGTACAGCTCCGAACAGGTCATGTCCCACTCGAGACATATCTGTACCGCATGTTCAAAGCAGAGGACCCAATCTGCGAAGCAAAGATGCTCCAGAAATGGTGGCACAATTACTTAAGGAGTGTGTTGAATATCGAGGAAAGAGGAGGGTGTCGAGAGCGAGTTTGTGAGCGATGCAGGTCGACAAGTGGATTCTGGGAGAGGACTGTGGCAGCTTCTATGGGGAGGGGCACGGCGCGCCAACAAAGTTGGACGCTTTAATTATATAAGCGTACAGCCACAGAAAAAAATGATCAGATTCATACTCCCCGCCATCTCCACAACCTCAACTTTGTCAAACACGTTTACACTCTCCAAGGGTGATCCCATGCGAGCCAAGTATCTCTCCGCAGCATCCTTGAGCGCTTGGACACATTCTTCTTTTGCCTTCATGCGCAACTTTAGAGGTACACGGCCGTTCTCACACACTGACAAGTTTGAGAGTGGTTGTCTGTGCTTCTTTTCCTCCTCTCGATGGAAATCCAGCTGCCGGTTGAGCTCGTAATCCTTCAATCTATAAATCTGTTTGGAAGTTAGCGACAGCTTCTTTGACGTTTTTTGGATTTTTGCTGCCTTGTTGTCTCGTCGTTCCTGCCTCTTGTTCTCTTTCTCTGCGTTCTCAAGCCTCTTTTTGTTGTCTGCGTTTATTTGAGCAACTTTGAGCTTCTTCGGCAACCAACTTTCATCAATCTGTCTGGCGTAACACATGATGTAGAGTAAGTCTTTGTCGCGAGAAAGCTTTTGGCGGATGAAGTCTTCTGTAGGGTTAATTGCAGCTGGTACGCATCGTTATACTTGTGTGACGTCTCTCTTGGTCTCCTTGCTTGATCCTTTTTCCAGTTTCCTAGTCCAACCTCATTTACATAATTAGTTGATGAAAAATAGAGTTCGTCGCGCTCTTGCTCCGTCAACTGATCGATTCCACCACCTTCCTCGAATTCATCCGAGAATCATTCGACAAATGCGGTTCGCGCGCCCGTAACGAGGGCAGTGATAGCATTTTTAGGGTGTAGAAGCTTAGGGGCAAGGTTTTTGACTGCCATGAGTATGTCCATGGCAAATTCTTCCTATTCATATCCATCTAGAGATCCAGTTTCGCAAGGGGTTTCACCGCCGGCCAGCCAAATTCCAGGGTTCCGGGCAATTCTTTCGAGAAATACTGCTTTCTTTTGGAAAAATGGCTGAAAATCAAGGAGATTATCGTGCGTTCGTACATAGCACATGAAGGGTTGGGATACAATGACGTTGTATGAAGCAATTGTGCAAAGTTCTGTCAAAGTCGGTATGTCTTCTAGCGCATTAGCAAAATTCTTCTCAACATTTGTATGGCCAGGTTTATCCTTCGTATTTTTCACAACAAAATCCACAAGGTCGAGAAAGTGTTCTCAATGAACGATGAGTGTACCGCCCGCTTCGCCGTGTGTCCCGTACCGCATGTGACCGACTTGCGGATAGGGGTCCCGACGTTTGCTACAGATTTCCATATAATAGTCGTAAGTTTTCTGTTGACCCTTTTTTGTGTCCTTGTTGCGGCAGATGAATCCTCCCAGAAGCACAGCATGACACCCACCACGCCTCGACACCTCTTCAGCACGAGAGCAGGCAAGGGTTTGGGGCATAGACCCATCGCGTTGCATTGTAAGTACAGCACTATCCTGGTGTTATTTTGGCGTATTCAGAAGATTTTTTCTGAACATATTACTGTTAATGTATATTCTACTACTTTTATACACTGTTTTTAGGTCAAAATCCACTAGTTTGTTACCAAACAGTATTAATCACCAATTTTCGACGTTTTGGAAAGCCAAATTGGGAATTGTAAGCGCTGTGGTCGATGAGAAACCGTGATAATAAAAAGCAGAGGTGAATACCTGCAAAGGAGTCGGCGTACACTAGAGAGAACTTGTATGTGATTAAGTAAATGATATTTAACATGCTCGAACAACGGTAACATGCTGGAGTAAATGGTATCGGTGATATCACTCGAAGCGACCGCGACCGACAAAGGCGGATAGAATTCCCTAACGGGGCCTTACTTGCTATGTGCTGCTTCGACGTGTCATCATTGGAACAAGACAGCGAATTGGAATTTCAAACGCGTGTCTAGTATGCAAGAGTGGAGAAGTGGCCAAACCGAAGGACCTACTGAAGGAGTGGTGAAGATGGCCAAGGTGTAGGACGCATCCTCATTGAAATTCATGTATGTATTTGAATAACATTATCCGATTCAGGAGCGCGATTGAGAGATACAGAAAGGGTTGGACAAATGCGTCACCGAGGACGAAGCATGAAATTGGATGCATGACGTGGCCAATGCGTGATACCACGATGGAGGCATGCCATCGAGAGACTCAGACTCGGACTCGGAGGGGTGCATACGCATTGCGTGGGTGTGAGCGTAAGACTGGGGAAGAGGGCGCTCGTATATGTATATACGCCGTGCGTGACTTGAGCAGAGAGTGGAGGGCGGAGCGAGTAACGGTGCCATGCGTAGCAATTGCGTCGCATACGGTGGACTGAAGAGAACCGGATGTGCTGGTGACGCTTTGAAGGTGCGGGGATTTCGATCGAGGTACGACGATAGACAACAGATTCCCGGAAGGGACACGTCGAGCGTCGATGCGCAGGCCGCCGTGCAGATCGTAGAAGGTGGTGTTCGGGAGTCAGCACTCCGCTTGTTGAAGGGTTGAAACGCTGACGGTTGGTTTTTGAAGTTGCGAAAGCTAGACGCGACGACGGAAGATAACATAGGATGTACGTAGAAGAGCGGTGTTCAAGATCGAGAGGGTCCGAAGGGAGTCGGGAGCTGGTGGTGATGCGAACTCGAAGCGACCGTGAAACACCAGAGGCATAGGTGTATGCGGAAGAGATACGCGCGGACTCACGGTCTGTATGGGAGCAGCACTCGAGCATAGGCGCAGCAGTCAGCGAACAGGATTGAGTTCCGAACGTGTATACACTCAGCGTAGTAGCACCACTTGGGTACGGTGTCGGTGATATAAATTTGCTGTTAATTGCGGTGATCGATGGGCACTAGGGTATACGAGAGAGCAGGAGGGAGCTTGAGTTGTTACATGATGTGCGAGAAGTCGTATGGCGTCCGCCGGAGCGGTTGCTTGAAGGATGTGTAGCTAGCGCTGGGCAAGGGAAGAAAGAGGATGGCATACGTTGCAGCTAGACCAAAGCTAGACTTATTGGGTCAGCTTTCACGTTGTAGCCGACAACTCATGCCCTTTGATCATCCGAGAATAATGTGGATCGGAGCCTCATAATGATCCAATTGTCAGCATGACGACTGAAGAAGATGGCGGCATTGTTAGGATTTTTTTTTTGGCGCGTTGGAGATTCATCAGATGCACTACAGTACGGCGCTGAAACAACACATTTTGAACAAATAATAAGTCTATCTATAATTTACCCCTCTTTCACGCAGATATCCGCGGTGCACAATCTTTGGCAGGAATCAAGCGAAGCCGAGGAGGCAGTATGTAACTAATTTTACGACGTCCACCTTAATCCCTATTCTGATGGTGGGTAAAAGATCTCGATCTTGAGTGCGGAAAAAATGAGAGAAGGAAAAAATGAGAAAATGATTGCAAAAACAATCACAATCCAAATAGATTCAAGATTCGACGATCACTCAGGTAGCCACAGCGCACCAGCCGTCCGTTTTTGGGTTGTATTGTATGCGAGTATGCATACCATGAAAAAATTGCATAAAAGGATGGCCCAACTATGTTCTCAACTCTCTGCATTGAACACCTTGAACGGTCTCAGCTCGAACCCACTTGACTTGTCTGCATTCAGGATCATATGGCTTTTCACGGAAACCCGACTTTCCCAGATGATGATGATACTTTTGGCGCAAGCATCTCAGTTGTTTATCCTCCACTGCCACCCATCACAGGCGCCAGCACAGAGACCTTGTATCAAAATGGTGCGCCATCTGGTCTTGATTTTGATACGACGTGTTCAGTGTATATTTCCAGTGGCAGAGCTCTTCGAAGTTCCAGCTGAATATCCTTCAGGTGCACCAATTTGACTAAACAAATGTTGTTTTTCTCTTTCAAGTATTGATTGTTTGTTTGTTTACAGGATACAACCTCGAAGCACCGTCTTTGGCTTTGGAATCTACGAGTCAGTGGCCAGGAATACATTCGAACTCCCTGCCGAGTTCCGCAGGCGAGGGTCATTTC
Organism: Pholiota conissans; assembly: GCA_015484465.1. NCBI lineage: Eukaryota > Fungi > Basidiomycota > Agaricomycetes > Agaricales > Strophariaceae > Pholiota > Pholiota conissans. The sequence goes on from MU155259.1 coordinate 60,084, forward strand.
CAATTACAGGGTGAGTGTACTTTCATCATAGAACTCTACTTTACAACACTTACTGTTCATTTATTTATACAAAGATCATGGTCAAGGAATGGGTACCAACCTCGCTTGCACCAGCGCCAACACTGGTGAGTAATTATATTATCCCCCCATGACGCAGATCTTAAGCAGTTGAAGGTTATCGCCCCGACCCCTGGACCCAACTTCAACGTGCCTTTCTGCAATTCCTCGTCAGAAACCGTCATATTCTCCAATCTCTACCAGATTCGACCCCATGCTCCATCGCTCAAGTCAAGCAGGCTTTCGAACAGAATAACCTTACATTCGATCATAGTGCCGATCTGGACAAAATCATCCAACAATTCAAGCCACAAGTTTCGACAACAACTATTCGACATGAAAGCGACCTCAAGAAAAAGGACGCGACGTCCATGGGCAAATTTTTGTGTCCCTTTCGATTCTGTGATGGCCATTTCACTAGAGGGGTTGCTCTGCAGAGTAAGTTTCTCTTTCCTCGCTTTACTTGGTGAATTGAGATCATTCATACATTACAGATCATTTAGGCGCCCATTTTAGACTGAAGCCCTGCCGGTGCAATCGCTGCGGAAATTATTATTCCGATACCGCTTTTGACCGTCACATACATGGGTGCAAGGCTTGATGGAATTTGGTAGAGCAAAGTGGTTACTGATATGTCTATACGGATAGTAGTATTCTCGAATCGTAGGTTTCTGAATTTAAAATGATATTTCTCTGCACAAATACCCTTTGAACAAAATTACCCTCAGGAGCTTGACCCCATCACAATGTCTGGCCTCGAGCAGTTCAGAGCGTGGTGTCATTGGGCGCTTGGGATGGGGAGACATGAAACGCGTACGCGGAGAAGAGAGCATGGAGCCGGGACCTTCGTCTAGAGGAAGGAGGAAATGTGTGAGTCAAGGAGATAACAATACGAAAATTTTACGCAACGATGACTCACGGCTAAGGCGAATTTCGAAATCGTATCCTGGATGCGAGGCCAATTTAGAAATTCGGCTCAGCGCTTGATAATTACTGTATGTACCAGCTAGGGATCGTCGAGCTCCTCGAACGAGGTGGACACGAAGAGCGCATGCGCAGTGCCTAAGGGACTCTGAGATTAGGGATGGAGGTGTTCGTATCGTTATGGGTTCCGGGGCGAGTGGAGGAAGGGAAGAGGGTGGAGGGAGGAGGGCGGAGGGGGTGGTGAAGCGACTGACGGTCGCGCAGGAAGAGTGGTGAAGACGACGAATGCATAGGGAAAGGATGGGAGGGATGGACGTGGACGTGGACATGGACAGACGCATCGTAATCGTGCATACGATGGATCCAGACGCGCTTTTATAGCTTCGAAGTGCGGAGATCTAGATCGGATCACGACGGTAGATACTAAATGCCCGGGAGGGACACGTCGAGTGTCCACGCGCAGGTTGTCATGAAGATCATAGAAGGTAGTGTTCGAAAGAGTGAGCGCTCCGCTTGTTGAAGGTTTGAAGGTTTTCGAAGTTGTAAAGCCAGACGGGACGATGGAAGATAACGTGGGATGTAGAAGGGCGGTATGTCAGAGTGAGAGGGTGCCGGAGTCGGGAGCTGGTTGTGATGCGAAGAGGAACGTGGTAGCGAAAAGCGGGTGGCTGCTTCAGGGTATTGTCGGTGGAACGAGACGGCGAAGCTGAATTCCGAAAGTTTGTCCTGGATGCGAGGGCAACTTCGAAATCCAGCTCTTGAGGATTGGCTACTAGGGAGGGATTGTCGAGCGCGTCAAACGCGATGGAATACAAGCGCACGTTATGTGGTGTGTGACTCTGAGACGATGGAAGGAGGTGTTCGTGTTTTCATGTGTTACGTGGCGGGTGGAGGGAGGGCGGCCGACGGCGGGAGCGACCGTGTGATGCAAAATCGCGCCGTATGCTGGAGAAAAGGAACAAGCGCAATGCGCGATGGGCGTAGAGTGCATGGTTAAGTGACCGAACCAAAGGACGTGCAATTGAGTGGTGAAGACGAATGCAGAGCCGAGAAGTTGGACGAGGCTGGTTGAATTTTGTGTACTTGAATAGTTACATCCGAGAAGCGAATGATGGTTACAAGGGGGAAGAGATCGTATGGATGGATATGGACATGGGCAAGGAAAAGATCGCTGACGGACGGCGCATCGCGACGGTATATAGAGCAAACTCGGGTTCGTGCTGGGACTGAAAGGGGCGCATTGCGTACGTGTGTGGGTGGGGAAGGACGTGGTCAGGCGTTTATGTGGGGAGCGTCGAATAGAGGTCAGAGGACGGAGGAAAGAATGAACGAGCGGGTGAAACGCGTAGTAATCGTGTCACATACGATGGACTGAAGGGATCCGGACGTGCTGGCGATGGTTTGAAGGTACGGAGATCTCGATCAGGGTATGACGGTGGATATTAGATGCCCGGGAGGGATACGTCGAGCGTCGACGCACAAGTTTTCGTGCTGATAAAGGGAGTGTTCGGAGGAGTCGACGCTCCGCTTGTTGAGCCCGGGCTTGAAGCTTGAAGGTTTGACAGTGCGAAAGCCCGATGCGACAACGGAAGGGATGTAAGTAGAATGGCGGTATGTGAGAACGAGTGTGTCGCAACTGTGAAGCCCCAGAAGCGCAGGGTCAGCAAAAAGGACAGCATCAACACTTGGATACAGTGTCGTTAATAGAATGTTGCGGGTAAACGCGGTGATCGATGACTCACTATGGTACACGAGAGAGCAGGAGAGAGCTTGAGCTTGACCTGTTACATGATCCAACGAGTTGTATGATCTCTGGGGAGGGGTTGCTTGAAGGATGTGTAGCCAGCTCTGAGCAAGGGAAAGGAGAGGACGTCGTACCTATACCGACAGAGAAAGTTTTCGCTCTATCGCGAAGTGAAGAATGAGTGTAGGGTTAGAGCACCGAGGCGGGTGACAGTCTCGGCTAAGCGTGACCTTGTCCGTGACCACCACCATGCGACCACGCTCAACGAGCAGGCCGCAGCCTCGCGTTTCTTTTCTTCTGCTCATCCACAGAAGCTCCCATAGGACCTCGTGAATCTCTAGAGTCGATAACCTAGTTCTCACCGGGATACATCACAGACAGCTCCCGCTCGTTGACGACGAGGACGGCACCCGCCAACCACAGGAAGCTCAAGGACTTCCAGGGCCAATTTACCACCACCAACCCCCCATATTTCGAGACCCTCCCAATTCGCCATCGACCTCCGCGAGTATCAATATGCGGAGCTCTGTTACTCCACTCTGGACAGCCTCGCCTCAGCGGCAAGACACATCCACACCACGGCGAGCGACACTTACACACTTGTGGAAAACAACGCATCCCTCTCCTTGCGCCCCTCTGCAGCCTCCAATCTGTCATCGAACCCGATCCCAGACGACACGCTGACGTGGCGCGAAATATCCGTCGCAAAAACCAATCTCATACAGCAAGCAACCAGAGCTGGATGGGAAACGAAATACATTGACTCGCTCAAACGATTCTACGAAGGCCTCGAAGCACACGAGATTAGATACGAGCCCGACAGGGAGACCTGTCTCGTCAGTACCAGGCAGAAGTACGCCGCGAATGGCGCGACGCGCTGGATCCACGCAGCCCTGCTCCCGCCTTTGACATTGGCACCATCAACGAAGATCGTCACGAACGATGAGGATCATCCTTAACGGAAGGCAAGCCTCTGCTTTATATCGGTTAGTTAACCCGCTCCCTGCGTTATATCATGCAAATACTCACCTCTTACCTTACACTCCTACTCCCGCCCCTACTCATGCGCCCATGCTTTCATGCTCCATGCTCCATGCCCTACGCGTCATGCCCCATGCCCCATTTCTCTCCTAGTGATATTCTCCTCGCAAAAAACTATGATGGAAGCGGGCTGTTTGACTTTGGGGAAGACCTACAGATGGGTAAAACAAACAACGGGAGACCCGGGAGCGGCAGACCCAACGGGTGCGCCAACTAAAGTCCATCCTGAACGTTTGAACTCCCATTGACCTTTCTCTCTCTACCTGAAGGTAAATCTCATCATCTTCTTGGTACCACAACCTCCTTTCCTTCGTCTTCCTCGTGGGTTGCCGGTTTTGCACCGGAGAGTCCGCGCTCTATTGTTGGCACGAGATGAGGACGATGCAACAGACAACGCGATGCGATAACGCAAGCCTTCAACACAAAATGTCGATACAAGACGACAACACGAGATGCGAGGCAATGCAACACAACGACCTAAGACAATGGCCCAAAACGACGCCGCAAAATGACGACGCTATACCTTGTTACCGCAACCACGCATCATCGGCATTGTCGTGTACCTCCTTCGTGCCTCCGTCGCCCTATCAGAGATCATCATCACACACTCAGCACCCCGCCGCGACCGCCAAACCACGGCGCTGCCACTGTGACCGTCTGCGCTCAGAATGAACTTGCATTACCTTATTGGTCAATGGATTTGGGTATATAAGCATTGATTCGGACTCGTACTCGCCACTGCATAGTGCTTATGACTTTTACCCACCGGCCTGCTATCTATACGTAGATTATATTTGTATGGCTAGCCCGTGTATGGCCGTGCCTTTCCACAGCCACAGACAGGTACACAACCATCAAAGACGCAGTGTCTTTTGGAACACTACTGGAGCTGTTGGGTCGGCCCCGTCCCCCGTCTGTAGAAATCTAGACCTAGAATAACCGTGATAATAGATCACGTCTATGTGCGAGTAAGTACGTAGCGTTAAGCATATGAGAGAAAGTGGATCACCTCAGTCACGGATATAAAGCGACTGAGGGGCAACTACTCTCCTGGAGACCTATATATACGGTGTATGTAGCTAAGACCATCGAGTGGACAAAGAAAAGGAGAAATAAAGAGATAAAGAAGTAAAAGAATGAATGGAGGGACATGCATCCCTTTTTGGTCACGATCAAGATCGTAACACCGTCTACACACGCACTGTGGACATTGCATTTACACAGCAGCATGCGCACAACATCTATTCTCCAACTGCAGCATCAGACTCTTCTGATAATCACGGCAGGTCTTGTCTAGCCTTGAGACCAACAAACAACCACTGCCAATCCAGTGCTAAATTTGCCAACCTTTCCAGATGAAAATAAACGAATGGTTTTGTCCATCTACTTCGCCTGTCGTCTTTGGACTCTGGAGGTCTATCCGAGAACCAACCGCTGAGTGCTGGAAAATAAGGTTTAACATTCGCGGCGTACGTTCAAATTTCTTTACATGGAAAGCATTTAAGTCACGCGAATGCAAAGAACAGCCTTCACCACAAGGTTGTCTCGGACTATTCTGTGCATCCAAGCACAGCTTTACCTGGTTACATCAAATTCGCATACACTGCATCAGGTCTGCGAGTATATTACTGGAAGTGTGTCAGACCTCCACAGTCTCCACTCCATCCTTCATCTCTTCCCTCCTTTGAACTTTTGCTAGGCGGATATTTCCTGCCATTTCGGAAAGTTTTCCTTTACTTGTGCCTCATACTGCCTCCAAATAGAATGGGACAAGATTGGAAGAGAAGTCCAAGAATGAAGGAAAAGGGCAAGGGCAAGGGAAAGGGCAAGGGAACTCGCAGCGTAAGGTCTTCAGCTATGGCTGGCTCAGTGGCTCATCACAATTTACATAGAACGCAGAGTGCGATGTTCGGGTTCAAACAGATAATCTGACTCTTCACGGTCAACCACTGGCATCGCATTCTAACAACAGAGCATCCACAGAATCCACTGAGAACAGGCGGGTCGCTTGAATGGTCTTACTTTATAATACATGTGGATATTAACACCGGCATCATGATACTTATAGTGGATCCTCATTTTTTGAAAACATCAGCGAAAGTACGATCACTGGTGGAACCTTTAACCAGACCAATGGGCACCGCAACAGTGTTACCATTAAGTTTGTCAATAGTAAGTTTCATTGCTGGCAGTATACGACCCCCACATATACTCTATGGATTGATACTTGTATATCTGTAGACTATCCACGTGTGCATGATTCCAGCACCACTCAACCCCTGCAGCCACTGCAAGTATGTTCTTTCATGTTTGGTTTTGCATTAACATCGTTGAAATCATTCTGTCATCTTCTTACTTACAGCCCTCATTGCGACAAAATGTACCAACTGGCCCGAGTTCTTCGCCTGTTGATACCAGACCATGCGTACGTGTCTATTGTATTGTATCTTTTTTCCTGCGTCTCTCAAGTGCTTCAAGACATCATCTCCAACCAATCTTCCCCAACAGAAAACCAACTACGATATTTATAGGGAACAACTCGAGCTTCAAAGACGAGGAATCCCTCTCTGGATTCCGGAATCGAATGGCAGCTCGTCCAAGATCTATCAACGAACAGGTGCTACCATAGGTGACGTAGGAATAGTCACACCCTTCGGGGCTTTTTCTTATGTATTCAACATATGCCTTCCTCGCGATCATCCTAGTCAGCCCAAAAACCTTCCCGAAGATTTCAAGCCAATATCTTCGACTCCAATGGACATACAAAAATTCATGGAATTTAAATCCGGTAGCCATCTGGCCAGTAAAACCATCCACAAGATTTCAAATGATGGTAGATCTACGTACGTCATGTTGCTTGTTCAAATATGCTTTCATTCGCTCCTGACATTTGTACTATTCTTAGGGATTTTATATTTGAAACCGATGCTTCTGAAGCCGCCATTCTGATGCTCCCAGAAGGCTCTGTTGCACACGACCTTGAGAATATTCCACAAATAAAGGCCTATGCTGCCTCCAACATAGAAAGCTGGTACCGGTACATCAATGGGACACGCGGGCGTCAAGCCAAGAATGGGGAGATTCGTCTTGTAATTGGATGCGACAAGACGACATCTTGGGGAATGGCCGTCATTGATAGCCAGGAGCGACCTACTCACCATCAACTCAGATTTCGCTCCGTCGAATCAGGAACACCCTCCAATTTGTCATCATCACCTATTCCGCTTTATACCTGGGATTATTCCGGTTATGTGGATGCTAAAGTCGGGCCTTATCCGGAAGAAATTGAAATTTTAAGAGAAGGCGACGATTTGACAGCAACGACGACAGGGAAATACTCAAATCAGTGTCTGTTTATCCGCACACTGAACCTTACACTCCGAGATGATGTCTTTGAATCGATCAATGATGAGATAGCATTGGCATTAACAGAGGGACGGTCTTCATTTACGAGCACCAGTTATAATTCAACAAACTCGTCATCATCAAGCATTAATGAACCTCGTTCTGGGGACGCAAACCAAGCAGCCTGTGGCACAAATTTTGGAACCCAGAGGAGGTTTAGTGTCAGTATAAGGGATGAGCGTGTCACGATAACCACGTCCCCGACTGCCGAAGTAAGCAACCGATTGTATGCGAACTCAATATTTTCTGATCCATTGTCCCCTTTGTCAGAAATCACATCCTTCAGACATGCTTAACAAAAAGATGCTTGAAAAGGCAAGTTTTCTGTGGAGTTGACTAGAGACCGGTTGCTAACGAATGCTTCGTAGGCACCCAGATGTTGGATCGCAATTACTAGAGACGAACATTGGTGTTCGAATATCAATGAAGTATTAAAACTCCAGGATAAAATTACCTTCGAAATTGACGTTTTTCTTCCTTTTTTTCCATAAGGATGATGAAAGCATGCCAAGCACCGCACAAATAGCTGAACGAGTCTTAAATTCCTATGATATCGTAGAAGAAAACGGTATGACTTTTACCATTTACAATGATTTGTACTCATGGTATTTGAAGGTGTCGCATTTCTCGAACTCAAAAAGGTGATAACCTATTCGCGATGCACATTATAGAGCAAGGTTGACATTGATCTAGCAGAATGCTTTTTCAACATCTACTTCTTCTCAACTGTTATCTTTAGGTATGAACATAATTTCATATACATGGCCTATATTTATGTGCTTTAGATGTTCGTCAATCTGAACTGAAAACCAGTCATCCATCCTATGGAATGGTAGAAATGAATGACTTGGTCTTTCAAGATGATCACGAGGTAAGATGCCATTATATAGCCCTGTGTTATGCGTTTGATCAGGCAAATTTCTATAGTTCCATCAACACTGCTTCTCAGAACTCCACAATATAAAGAAAGAACTATGCTCATCTTCTATTTGGAGGGACCATCTTCCGGGGCTTAGTTCCTCGATCTCCCTGCCTGTTTCCACTACTGATTCGGAGAGTCACATCCAATCGCAGGGTGGGTTAACATTTATCATGGAAGTCTACTGCAACTGATGGGCTTTCACCTGAATTTACAGCAACCAGCAATCCGTCTGCTGCGCCGACAACAGCTTCGTAAGTCTATCACCTTGTATAATTCAATAATTAATGCTGATTACATGTCTTCAGACCGGCCTTATCTACCACTTATCCGAACATCGATTCATACAAAGATCAAGGTCAAGGAATGGGTACCAACCTCGCTTCCACCAGCACCAACACTGGTGAGTAATTATATTCTCCCATTGCGACTCAGATCTTAAGCAGTCAAAGGTTATGGCCCTAGCCCCTCGATCCAAGTTCAGCATGCCTTTCTGAAATTCCTCGTCAGAAACTGCAATTTTCTCCAGTCTCTACCTGATTCCACCCCGGATTCCATCGCCAGAGTCAAGCAGGCCTTCGAACAGAATAGCCTCACATTCAAAGATAGTGCCGACATTGATATAATCATCCAACAATTCAACCCACAAGTCGCAACAACGGCTTCTCAACGTAAATGCAAATTTGCATGTCCCTTTCGATTCTGCAATGGCCATTTCACCAGAAGGATTCCTCTGCAGAGTAAGTATCTTTTTCCTCGCTGAGCATGGTAAATGAAGCTCACCGATTATGCATAACAGACCATATAGGCGCGCATTTTAGACTGAAGCTCCGCCGGTGCAGTCGCTGCGGAGAGTGTATTTCCGATACGTCTTTTGACCGCCATGTCCGTAGGTGCAAAGGTCAAAGGATTCGTAGGACCGCCATGTCCATAGGTGCAAAGCCACTGATGTGCCAGTTATGTAACTGTTCGTTTTATGGTGCGTGGCGCCGATAGACCACTACTTTTGGACAGCCGCCAATTTGGCGGACGAAAAAAAAATTTATACAGAAATTTGTATATTCAACAGGATTTATGTCTTATAATAGTATATGCTTTGATTTAAGCAATGATCTGCAATTTGGACACGATAGCGAGCGTCGGGGGGCGTCGGGCACAGAGATTTGTCGTTACATATACCCCGAACCCTCACATATATTCACATACTGTTATTGTCAATGGGACGACATGTAAAACGGTACACAGACTCTGCAGCCCACGCACGCAACTGCAAGGCAGCCAAAAACCGGCAGGCCACTTCCACAATGCCCGATCTTGTGGATCTGATGAGTGAACACTCACACGATGCCGAGTTTACGCGATGGGAAGTGTCAATCACTACCTATCCGATACGGATTTTGATTGGGATACGGACAGTTCAGACGATGAATACGACGATGAATACGACCCGGAAACAGATGTGTCGAGCAGTGATGATGAATTTGAGGAGCTGGAGGGCGATGAGCTGACAGCAAGTCTTCAGCGAAGCCTGGAACATGAGGTTGCTCTGCTGAAAGAGGTCAATGCATATGAGGAGATCCTGAAGCCACATACCATGGATTTCTGGAAGAAGGCGGAGGCGAAGCGAGGGTTTGGATATACTGGAAACTCTGAACGGAGCAAGAGTCGAGCAAATAAAAAGGCCCGGGACAAAGCAGCTGGAGACGAGAAACTCCATCAGACGTGAGTAACTTTCAAAGAATGAATATGAATAGAGTTGCTCACCATACCATGTTATAGTCCTGGTGCTGCGATGATGCGTGGATTTGCCATACGAGCCCCAAAATCGTCAAAACATAACCAAAATCCAAGCCAGCCATCCAGTGGACCACCCTTGACTTCTTTGAATGCAATGCCTTCGCTGCCTGCAACAGAAATTTTCACTGGATACGCTTTTGATCTGTCCGACGATCCGTCAATGCCTGAGGATGTGTCAGACTCAGAGGACGAAGGAAGACATAACTCACGTCTGCTCGATGATCCCACCTTCCCACATAAAGCTGGTGCTGATGCGAACTTGAAGCGACTGGCGAACCAGAGGTGTAGGTGTATGCGGAAGCGATACGCGTGGGCTCACGGCTTTCGTGGGATCCGCAATCGGCGCGCGATGGCGCAGTGGTCAGTGAACGGGATCGAGTTCTAAATGCGCATACACTCAGCGTAGCATGATGCAACGAGTCGTATGACCTCTGGGGAGGGGTTGCTTGAAGGGATGCATAGCTAGTGCTGGGCAAGGGAAGAGAGAGTAAGGAATAAGTACACAGAAAGTAAAGCTAGTGAAGGTTACAGGCAAACTTCTTGAGCCAGCTTTCACGTTGGCGTAGCTGGGGATGGGACGTCGAGAAGAGGTGGTCGTGTCGGTACTACTACCGGTGTCGAATTAACAAACACCCGGGCCGGACACCGTCAGTGCGTGGCTTTGTTTGGGTTTGTCTTTCCGAGTCTCCTTCACCCCACAGCAGCAAAACTCGTGCATCGACGTCAACATCAGCGCTCTCCGACTGGCGTCGTCGTCGCAAAGGCGTCCTACACGCGAAAGCTCGCCATCCCGCCTCACTGCTGCTGCGTATGTGGCGGATTATGAAGTTCTGGAATCCCAACCAACTCAGCTGATGTCCATAGCAGCTCTTCTCTGCACGTTCCCTTTCGCATAACACAGTGCCAACACCGACATGTACCGGTGGCCAGCGGGTGGTGTCATGCTCGCCTCGCTCTCTATGCATCCCCTAATCACTTCCAGTTCGGGTACTGCCAATCCTCCAGACTCGCATCGTCTCCCTCCGGGCGCTGGCATATCCTAATGATGAGTGTGGATTCTACCTCGACTTATATCGATGATTGAAGGAAGGAATGATGTTGACAGTTGGGGAATTTTCTGCCAGTAAGTCCCGAATAATTTCTAGAAACGCTATTGTTCCGATTCGATACGATAGACAGTTGTAAACGATGAACTCAACGCGGTCATAATGTACAATGGCACTCGGTATTGAGGCCTGAGGGACCTCTTCCACTTTTTTGGGTCAAGGTATTCCAACCCTCAATATTCCGGTATCCCACAGTCATTCTGCTTCCGAGCCATAGCGGCAAATGAGTTCGAGGTAAGCGTGTTATCCTCGAATGCGTGGGCTTGACCGCACCAACGGTTAAAAATACTCTTGTCCAATAGGATGTCATTGATTATCTCCCGCTATTCGGGAACGGGAAATGGGAACTGTTGCATTGATCAAAATATCAATGTAATTAATGGTAGGCCTCGACATTCATGTATCATGCCTGGTTAACTGATAGGAAACAGAAACTCATCCCCCTTTTCGCAGGGAATTAGCGTGGCATAGACGCTCATAGCTCCATTGACTTCTGGCTTGAACATTCGAACCCGTCGGCGAGCTTTTGCCTTTCGGGATACACGTGCATAGACAGTAAGGGAACCATCATCGAGAATTTGACCCTGGAGTGGACCGTCCATGCTATATTCTACGACTAGGGGTATAATCTACGACTAGGGCTCTTTTTCTCCAACGTAAAGGCTCTCAGGCTGCCTCACTGGGCGATGTTATAGTTATATTTGTCGTTCATGTCCCTACGTTTATCATCGGTAAAACACCATGAGAAAGACGAAGAAGGATCCTCAAATAACCGGTGCTCAAATGTTCACTCATCTCTGCATCACTTGTGATATACATCTTGAAATGACGACACGGTTCATGGACCTTCATCAACTGGTTCCCATCTTGGGATGTCGAGGGCGACTTTGATACGCTAATTTGGGTCCTATGCTTCGATAGCCGGAGTTTCTATTCTCGTACGCACTGGTCCGGACTACGTTATGCCCATACCGTGGAAATAATCGCATGCCTAGTCGCACCTGTGTGTGTATCCTTTGTCTGGATCGGTATGTTTTCCTCCTTAGTGATATCTTTATGACTTGCGTCTTTGACACACACCCAATGTTGATCCAATCCTCTGGACGTAAGTTCTCACTGGTCGACGTTATTTTTAACTTTCTGCCACTGGATTGGCACGGGTGTTGGGCGTTTACAGGCTTTTTCGTGTTACACCATCTATGTACCTCCAGGAAGAAAAAATGACTATAAAAGCCTTGCTTTTCAATCGCTAAAGTCTTCAGGATCTTCTCCTCTTAGCAGCTTCAGCTTCTACCGTCACTCCAATGGCCTTCGCTCGCCTTTCAGCTCTTCTTGTCCTCGCTCTTGGAGCTGTCCAAATTAACGCTGCTATCACCAAGCGCGTTACTTGCGCTTCTGGCCATGTCACCGCGAATGCGGCTTGCTGTGGTTAGTATTCATTCACATTACCTTTTTTTTTTTTGTTCGACTGGGTTCTGATATCGTTCTAGCACTATTCCCCGTTGTCGACAAGCTCCAGTCCGACCTCTTCGACGGTGCTGAGTGCGGTGAAGAAGCGCACTCTGCCCTCCGTATCTCTTTCCACGACGCCATTGGTTTCTCCATCCATGGCGGAAAGGGAGGAGGAGCTGATGGTTCTATTCTTGCCTTCAACTCCACCGAGCTTCAGTTCCACGCAAACGGAGGGTAAGTGGCTGAGCACGTTCATTCACATTGATGCAACATCTCAATTATACTTTGTTTCTTCTCTAGAATTGATGATATTGTCGCGGGTCAATTCCCTGTCTTCAAGGAGATTGGATTCTTGACTGCTGGTGACTTGTGAGTCTCTTAAAAAGAAATTTTACTTGGGTAATTTTCTAATGATTGACTCTCCTTTTCAGCCTCCATCTTGCTGCCGCTGTTGGCACTGCCAACTGCCCTGGTGCCCCAAGACTCGAGTTCAAGTTTGGCCGCCCCCCTCCGAAGGCCGCTGCGCCCGACTTGACTGTCCCAGAACCGACTGACACCGTCACCGCTATTCTGGAGCGTTTCGCTGATGCCGGCTTCGCTCCCGAGGAGGCCATCGCCCTCCTCTCGTCGCACACCATCGCCGCCGCCGATGTTGTTGACGTCACCATCCCAGGAACTCCCTTCGACTCGACCGCGGGTACATTCGATACCCAGGTCTTCCTCGAGGTCCTCCTCAAGGGCACTGCCTTCCCCGGTAACGGCTCCCAGGCCGGTGAAGTTCTCTCCCCTCTCGCCGGGGAGATGCGTCTCCAGTCCGATTTCCGTCTCTCCCAGGACCCACGGACCGCCTGCTTCTGGCAAGCCATGGTTAACGACCAGGAGCGCATGATGTCTCAGTTCAAGGCTGCTATGGCTAAGCTCCAGGTCCTCGGCCAGGACACCCGCAAGCTCATTGACTGCTCTGATGTCGTCCCCGTCCCCGCTCCCTTCGCTGGCCCCATCAAGTTCCCCGCCAGCTTCTCCAACGCTGATCTCCAGCTTGCTGTAAGTGATGCTGTTAATAATATGCGTTCGATATCTTTCTGATCAGTCCTCTAAATTTAGTGCCCTCAATTGCGCTTCCCCAACATCGCCACCGTTGCCGGACCCGCTCCCACTGTCGCTCCCGTCCCGGGATCTTAAGCCATTTATAGGCGATCGGATACGTACATATTTATTGCGTTCCTAATATACAATGTAGATCGCATCTGTTTCCGCACTTCAATTGGGTTTAGTTTTGTATCTTTTTAGGCTTTCAAAACGAGTTGTTTTTTCGTTGTCACTTTTCAGTCGTCCTTGAGCTTGAGTATTGATGTAAGTACTCTGAATCAATTAGAGAAAAATAAACCTCGTGAATCCAATTCGCTGATTAGACTTATCCAACTCAATTAATTAACGTGGTATTGAATGATCCGACTTTACCTTTCAGGTGTACCTTGTTCGCCGACTTGACAATAATATTGGATAGATTTACCCACCCAATCGGTACTGCTCAAAACGATCTCATGGTTGAAAAATATATATACCAAGAGATTCGACATGAAAAGGTGTCTTTTTGTGAAGAATAATTCATAGGACCTACATAATCAACTTGCGCAGCCATTAATCTAGGGCAGGCGCTCGGCTAACACGAACTTTACGAGTGACGTCTTTCACTTGGAAAGTCACTGTTAGCCGACGCATACCTTGTAGTCATCCAATGACAGCGCTGAGTGAAGAGCCCAATGAAAGGTGAAAAAGACGGACAACAGGTCAAACGAAAGTGATAGAAAAGAGGGTGGAAATCGAAAGTGGAAAAGCTATCGAGATAATGGTATAGATTTCCCTACATCGTTGGTGAGAAGCAGATGGATTGATGCACGTAAGTTTATCCACGGTTAATGCAAATCGCAGAAACCACCCAAAGTGAAAATATTGCACGCAGAGAAATGCGGAGCCTGTTAATACCAAACACCACGGTCTGAATCACCGCAGGGGGTTCAAGCGAAGACAGAAGGAGCAAGCCGCCAGAGATGGCTCGTGTATGTGGACGAGCAGCTTGAGCACAAACAAGCACAGGTGCTGTATGCGCGAGGAGTTCGAAGCAAGCCTGTGCAGGAATCAATGTAACGTACCTGAAGTAGTATAAGCACCACAATCGGCGTACCAAACACCGCATATTTATTTCAGTTATTCGCCGAATCGATGCATACGGAGGTACATAGAGGACGTTCTGAACATGTTGAATGTAACCAAACCGATAGAACACAGGAAATGATATATTCAACGGGCGATCGTCTTAGTGCCCGGCCCATTAAGGCAGAAGGGCGTAGTGGAGTAAGCGTCCGTTAATGGCTAGAAAAGGTTACAAGGACCCAAGCAGCGTGCGAGGCAGGACAGAGATCGACCAAATTAAAAGCACGAGCACGAGCGCAGATTCAAGGAAGAGTGGTATCAAACTTGATGATCGCCCGAGACTGGAGGAGCAAAGTAAGAGTAAAAAGGATCAGAAGCGTATAAAGATCCCCAAAGAATAAGAACCCGCATTTGCAGGTGGACATGAACATGGCCGCCAAGGCAACGGAGGCAATGGATGCGCATGACGTCCTCACCTACCTACCTATCGAACAATGCGTCAACGATAGTATCACCAACATCAATAAACCTACTCGCAGCGTCAACTCTTGTCTCCCTATAAGGTCGATTCGAAAGCGGAGTTCTGATCTGATTTTCACTATATGCGTCCTTCTATCCTCTGAATCTATCCTCGACTCCAAACTGTCTTGGCTCACATCCATCCACGTTCACTTCGGCCGGCGTGATAAGTGAGCAGCAACAGAGCGATGGTAAGAGATTGAGATACTGTGATTCCGGACTCAGATCTGGATTATCGAGTCAATTTTCAGCGTCCGTGTCACGTACATATAAATATCGAACTCGACGAAATCGTACCGAGGTGGCCACTGCGCATTGGGATGGGGCATACAGGTATATCAGTATCGAGCACGTCGTGGTCATCCCAAATCTCCTTTCCTCCGCTCTTCGTCGTTCTTCGTTCTTCGTGATTTGTGATTTGTCGTTTCTCCGAGTCGTTCTTCGATAGTCTTCATTCGTCGCCCGTTTTTCTTTCTTTCCCCTTCTTCTCTTTCCCCCTCCTCCCCCTTCTCCCATTTCTACAACGTACCACATAGACACCCAGGCATGGGACTTGTCCACCCATCGCTCATCCACATGCACCGTGCACTGCTACCACCACCGTACGATTGCGTTGTTCCTGAATGGATAGATGTACGCGAAGGCGTCGTGGTAATGAAGTAGGATTGGGGTGCTCGTAGGAGCAGGTCGAGGTGTCTTCCATGGTGTACTGTACCGCGAGCGCGAGTAAGAGTACGAGTATATAAGGATCTAAGGATCCACTACGACGATGAGGCACGAGCTGATCCAACAAGATGACAGATCCAATTCGAGGACGATGCACGGGCGGGTGCGGGTCCACCACACTGGCCCCTGAACCTCGAGGAGTAGAAAAGCTAATCGAACGAAACGAACGAACGACGGAGGGTGGAGATATCGAAGAAGAAAGGGGGAAAGAAGGCGACCTCAGCGTGATGATGAGCGAATCGAAGGACGAGGGAGGCGGTGCAGCAGTGCGTGTGCCGCTTTCGTCCTGGGACACATAGATATATCGAACGATGCATTGAGGTGGATGGGGGGTGTCATGGGGGTAGGGTGTAGGTGTAGTTGATTTTATTTGCATGTATATCCTGACCAAAGGACCGCCGTATGAGGTGAGATGAGATGAGATGAGACGCGATTGGACACAGGGGTAGGAAATACGCGCGCCGGCGGGGGAGGACGAACGGTGCGTGTGAGTAGTGGGTGGAGGACCAATGACAGGGGCGGGGACGGTCGATGTCGACGAGGGCATTGATATATTGATAGTTAATACGTATGTGCGTGTATGTGTTGTGGAGAAGACGCCGAGAGCATAGGAGACGGCGATGGGCATGATCCGAGTCAATCTGGCGTCGAACTAGGGAAGGGTAGAGGGTGATGAGAGACTTCAGCGTACATGGAGAGGGAGAGCGTTTTGACATGCAGTGGACTTGCGTGGCGCTGAGAATGGTGTTGACTGCCAAATACGTCTAGCAGGGACATCCCATCGTCCATGGGCCATACGTCGAGGGGCCAGTCATGCGTATGTGGGTTCATCGACATCGTCTATCATAGTCCATCTACACCCCACTTCCACTTCCACCTCCACTTCCACCGCCCATAACCACGCATCCAATAGCATAGGTTCTGCGCCCCTGTGTCGATCTGGCGTCGAGCTAGGGAAGGGTAGAGGGTGATGAGAGACTTAGGCGTGTATGAGAGGGTGAGCGGTTTGACATGCGGTGGAAATTGGATTTGCGTGGCGCTGCGAACAATGTTGGCTATCGAGCACATCCAACGGAGGGGTGGGTTATGACACGTCGTTGCTACAAGTATTGGTTCGTCGACATCACTGTCCATTCTCATCTCACTTCCACTGCTCACCAACCACGCATCCATCTCCCCGTCTCCATAGCATGCGTTCTGCGTCCTTTCGTTAACTCTCTGAACGTGGTGTGATAAGCTACTCACCGATTAGCGAGAACGAGCGCATCGAGAGGGGTTGGTACGCTGAAGGGTGGTATGTACGTATGCAGTGCGAGGTTTCGAACAGACCAACGGCGCGTCGGGACCTCGGCTCCGAGGATTGGTTGATGCGCTGTCAATGTCATGCATGTCATACGATGACGGCGTCCATTCAGACCGGGGCGCCGATAGCAAGACTAGATGGGACGAATACGTCGAGCGTCAATGCGCAGGACCGCAGGTTGTCATGCAGACCATAGAATAGAAGGGAGTGTTCAAAGGAATCAACGCTCCGCTTGTTGAACCTGAAACCTGAAGCCTGGGCCTGAAGATTGAAGTTTTGAAGTTACGAAAGCCTGATGCGACGATGGATGATAAGATGGGAAGTCGGAGGTGACGAAAGGAGTCGTCAGTCGGGCGTGTGCGAAGAGATTGCAAAGAGGTATCAGAGGCGCAGGTGTATGCAGTAGAGATACGCACAGGTGTATAGGATCGAGTGTGTAAGATACGTGCTGGATAGCCACTGGGATGCCGTCAAGAGGAGGTCGCGTTGCTGTTGAATCTTGGTCAATGGACGTGCTGGTGAAGCTTTGAAGGTGTGAAGATACAATGCGACAATGGATGATGGATGGATCAAGGTGAAGGAGTGAGGGAATGGGATGTGGAGGGGTGCTGAAAGACGTGGCAGTCGGTTGTACATAGATGCGAAACGACTGCGTTCACGAGACGATGGCGAACGAAGGTAGTATGGGTCGCTGACGGGCGGAGGTGTTGGTCGATACATGCACTAGCAGGGATTGAGCGGGTTGACGGACGCATGGCAGGTCCTCGAATGCCAAGATATGGTGTCGATTGAGCGTAACAACACCCGGGAAAGTCGGGCCGCGTACTGTCACTCATTGGGTTTTGGGGTCGCCTTTCTCCTTCACTCCAACCCCACAGCAGCAAAAGTCATCGTCCTCGTCGAAATCAGTAGACACAGTGCACTAATGCCACCGTCAGCGCTCTCCGACGTCATCGTCGCAAACGGATCCTACCTGACTGACAAAATGTACACGAAAGCTCGCATCTGAATCCGCAGGTGGTGTCCTATCCTTCTCGCTTTCCACGTGCCCCTAGTCACTTCAAGTCCGGGTATGTGCTAATCCTCGACGCTCGACGTATTTACTCCGTCGAGCCTCCTCTGCTACCTATTGTCACGCTGAATCATCCTCAATGACCTTCCCCGTCGCGCGCCTCTCCCACCTACCCGAGTTCTCGCTGCACACCCTCCCTCCTCTCGACGAAGGCCCTGTTCCTACCTCTCCCCGTATACACTAGTCTATCCATCCCGCGTGTGCATGCCTCGCTCTCACAAAATTTATCGAGTGACCTTTACACCGCCCCAGCGTCACAGCGTCTCGCACGATACACGTAGAGTATGCTCGTTCCTGCCCTCAATACTCGATCCTCGAATGCTGGACGTGTCTTTCCGCTGCATGCGCGAGTACTTTCAATACCACTCTACCCTCATCGACGGATTTGGATCCCCTTTATCGTCCTCCCATCTATCACGACGTCCATTGTCAATTTGTCACATCGTGTCCCGTCGTGTCATCGCTTTGCCTCAGTGCATCGCATCCCTTCATTTTCGCTCGCCGTTACACATGGCACAATGCCCTCCCGTTCCTTAATTACGCTGGACAGTACCTCCCTACGACGCCTCTGAATCGGACAGCCTTCGCGCTATGATACACACCTTCACCACGTATGCTATCAATCCTTCATACTTCAATCTATTCGTGTCAATCCATCCATCCGAGTCCCGTCGGCTGCACCTCCGAATTTTAATGGAACATTAATTTACATACTTGATATGTATACCAGACGGTACGGGTGATATTCTTAAACCTGCATTGGTCCCGCTCACCCCCTATCTCTCTCTCCTTCCCACCCTCCGTCCTTCCGCCCTCTCGCCTCTCCCTGCATCCCTCCTCACATTGCTCCTTCCATCCATCCTCTCATCTCTCCATCCATCCCACGACAGGTCCCTTCGCGCATTTCCAAGTTAATTCCAAGTGCTTCTCGTAACTACCATCTGTGAATATACGTATGCCGTTCTCGAAGTTGTGCGTCAAATGGAAATGTCACCAAAGATTTGAGAATCAGGGTATGGTTCTCACTTTTCATTTTTCATTCCACTCGACGACGATGGCTCACGACACCTCTTCTCGAAACAGGAACAGGAACCCTTTGTCGTGGAACCGATCCGGATCCACGGTATGGCAAATCGATGCGTCCGGGGCAATCGTACTCGGGTTAGACGGTATCGGTCGTTGCTGTGACCCCCGCTGAAGTTATCAAAATAAACTAGAAAACTATTGATTGTTGTTCTGCTAATCGCAATATCGCCCACCGGATTGCTGACCGGTAGATTCAAAAGAATGAAACTATTAGCTGTTGCTGTCAATGACCTATCGACAGGTCCAAGGAAAATGGGAAAATGGTGTGCACTCAAAACTTACGTTCTCGCCTTCGCGCCTTCGCGCGTTCCCGTTACCCGATTCAATATAGATTAACTTAGAAACTGATTGTTATCACGCTATTTTAATTTCTAATGCCTGTTCAATCCTTCCACCAATAAGCATCTCATGGTGCGTTTCATTCCGAACGGTAGGTTGTGCGTACGAAATCTATTTCAGAATGAACGCCCTAAAAGGACATGTCATATGTCATGACGGGCTGTGAACACCATGAACACCCTTCCAAGTGAACACTGCGTGTCATATGTCAGTACTTGGAGTACAGGTCGGTAGGAAAGATAGAGGAGAGAACGAAAACTTTCCTCCTCATCTACCTATTTTCATCCAGTATCCTCTTCTGAGCTCCTAAGTTCATGGCTCATTGTGTCGCGCGTCTACCAATAAATAGTACATACTAGTTGCGAGGTTTTATTAATATCAAAGCACATCGTTCATTCTGAGCATATTAGTACCATATCCAGCATCCGAATATGGTCCTGTGCACGGATTGCGTTGAGCTATTTAAAGCCTGTGACAGCTTCCGACCTGGTTGGGGCTCTTCAATCCGCATTTGTTTCCGAGTTCGGAGGTCTGCAGTAGGTCGGATCCTCGGAGGCCTGCAGTGCATAGCATTCCGCGTGCCGTGTTCTTTGATCATAGCTAAATTTAGTCAATTCAAATTTGCCAAGAAGAACGGAGGTATGGCCGGCCGTCCTGCCCATAAGGCGAACCGTGCGCCGGACTCTCCTTGTCCCCTTGTTTGGATTAAAAGACATTTTCATGCATGTATTTGGTCACTCATTTTTCACCAACGCAAGTCCAACAGTACCAGAGGCCAGCTGTTATATTTCTAGCCACCCACCCACCTTTTCCCTATATACAATATGCTGTATCTCGAATGAATGATTATTTCCTTGCAAGCGCCTGGTCGGGCGTTTATCTCCACCTCACCGAAAGTATACCAGAATAGGCCTAGTGATCATTGCACACAGCAGATCTATTAAAGCTTATCTGTTGCCTTCCACCAAACAACCACCAAACCGAAAGTATACCAGAATAGGCCTAGTGATCATTGCACACAGCGGATCTATTAATGCTTATCTGTTGCCTTCCACCAACCAACCACCAAACCTCAAAAAAACCTCAAACGGGTTTACATACCATGAAGCGTTTTATAAGAAGGTGACCAAACCATGGTCTTTTCTTCAAGTTGAACACCTTGAACACCTCCACTCGACCTTTACTTGACCTGTCGGAATCGTATGGATTTTCACAGAAACTGCTCAGACCCGACTTTCTCGGATGACGACATTATCGCCGCCAGCCTTCTCTATTACTTACCCGAGGACATGCCGCCCGTGTCAGCTATTGCAGACGTCGGCGCGGACCCCTTGTATCGAAATGGTACGCCATCTGGTCTTGATTTCGATACGATGTGTTCAGCATATTTCTTCTAGTCGCAGAGCCCTTCCCTGTCGAATATTTATTAGGTGCGCCAATTTGATGAACGAAATGTTATTGTCCTCCTTTGAGTACTGACTGTCTGCTGTGTTACAGGATACAACCTCGAAGCACCGTCTTTGGCGTCGGAATCTACGACTCAGTTGACAGGAATACATTCGAACTCCCTGCCTAGTTCCGCAGGCGAGGGTCATGTCCAACTGCAGGGTGAGTATACTTTCACTTTCACCATGGAACACTTCTGCAACACACTTACTGTACATCGATTCACGCAAAGGGCAAGTTCAAGGAGGGGATACCAACCTCGCTTCCACCAGCGCCAATACCAGTGAGTAATTATATTCTCCCACTGCAATGCAAATCTTACGCAGTTGAAGATTATGGCCCCAGCCCCTGGACCCAACTTCAACGTGCCTTTCTCAAATTCCTCGTCAAAAACCGCCATTTTCTCCAGTCTCTACCGGATTCCACCCCACGCTCCATCGCCAAAATCCAGGAGGCCTTCGAACAGAATGTATCCAAGTATAGCCTTACATTCGATCACAGTGTCGACCTGGACATAATCATCCAACAATTCAAGGCAGAAGTAGCGACACCGGCTATTCGACGCGAATGCGACCTCAAGAAAAAGGATGCGACATCCACGGGCAAATTTTCGTGTCCCTTTCACTTCTGCGATGGTCATTTCACCAGAGGCGCTGGTCTGCAGAGTGAGTATCTTTTTCCTTGCTTCGCTTGGTAAATTAAGGCTCACTAATCATTCATACATTACAGATCATCTCGGCGCGCATTTTAGATTGAAGCCCTGCCAGTGCAGTCGCTGCAGAAAGTATTATTCCGATACCGCTTTTGACCGCCATGTCCATGGGTGCAAAGCTTGATAAACTTGTTCTTCGGTGAGCAAGGTAGTTAATAGTGAGGTATCTCTACGGATAGCAGCATCACGATCATAGGATCTGTTGAATTGTATATTTTTAGTACATTTACTTTGATTAAAACTTTCTCTCATCTACGTTTTTACTGCGCTCTTTGTAACTGTGTATGTGCCATATATAAAGAGAAACGCTGCTGGAGCGTAAGACACGTCTCGTTGAACGTTGTGTGAAGTATGTGAATAGCACCATCCGATCCAGAAGCGCGATTGAGAGATATAGCGAGGAAGATTTGAACAAGAATATACCGTGAGGAAAGGACGATAAGTCAAATTGAGTTCATGACGCGGCCGGCGCACGATATCATAATGGAAGCATAGCATTGAAAAACTCGGACTCGGAGGTGGGTGTGGGTATGAGATTGAGGAAGGATGTGCTCGTGTGGTCATGTTGGGGGCGCTGAGCGGGGGAAGGGATGTGCAAGTAGGTTGCCATGCGTAGTAATCGCATCACATACGATGGAGTGAAGGAAGCCGGACGTGGTGGTGGAGTTTTGGAGGTGCGGAGATTCAGACCGGACATGACGGTGGATAGAAGATGGGAGGGAGGCGCTCGTCGAGCGTTGATGAGCAAACTGTCGTGCAGGTCGTGGAAGGGAGTTTCGGGAGAGTCGAAGCTTGCCGAAGCTTTGAAGATTCCAAAAGCATGACGTAACGATTGATGATTATGATAATTTTTAGGGTGGAAGACGGAAGGTGGAAGAAGGGGGGTATGAGTTGCCGTCGGCGGTCGGTGCTGCGTACGAAGCAACTTGCGAAGAGGCATTGGTGACGCAGGTATATGCCTCGGGCGACGGGAGGGCGAGCGGGGTACAATGAATCGCAATCACCTCACATATGATGGAGCGAAGGGACACGGGGATAGGGCTCGCTGGCCGAGGCTTTGAAGGGGCGACGACCGGATGAGAGGACACGACGCGTAGGCTGTCGTGTAGATCGTTGAAGAAAGCGTTCGCGGGAGTTACATACATAACGCTCCGCTTGTTGAACCTAAAGTTTTAGAGGTTGTAAAGGTGCGAAGATATGACGCGACGATGGATGATAGGGTGGAAGATGGAAGGTGAGGTCGAAGGTGTGAGGTCGAAGTCGATAGGGGATACAAAGCGACTGCGAAGAGGCATTGGAGGCGCAGGCACTTGAATATATGAATTCAAAACACGCATACACCCGACGTAGGACCACCACTTGGCAACGATGTCGTTGATAGGATGCTGCTGGTGAAAGTGTTGGTTGATGGCGCAGTATAAGA
>MU155260.1:0-89554 GCA_015484465.1 Pholiota conissans
CCCCCTCCCCTCCACAACCCACCACACACCCACACACCCCACCCCCAAGCCCACCCCAATCCCCACATGCACCAGCACACCCGGATGCAACAACAGCGCCCCGCGACCCAGCGGCGCATCGCGGTGCATCAAATCCCCAAGGAAAACCCGCTCGCTCGTTTTTATAAGGAGCGCCGAGACCAGCGCCGAAACAACGAGCGCAGGTGGGGGGACAAGCGCAAAGGGGGTGAATCTTAGAGATTTGGAGGTTGTGGAGGACGAAAAATACCGCGCCGCAAAGCGCACGCAATACCCAACGCGCACAGAAAGATTCCCAATATTCGCATACACCAACCCCGCATCGCCCATCCCCACACGGTAAAAAAACAGCGCAGCAGAGACATACACCACCGAGAACCCCACCATCCACCGACTCTGGGCATTCAACTGCCCCGGCCTCGCCACACTCGCCAGAAACGCCTCCAACGCACCATTCACCGCAAGCACCGGGACGTACCACACCCACGCTTTGAGCACACTCGGGGCACTCGTCGCGAGGTACGCGGGGGGCAGGAGCAGCGGGAGGACGAGCGGCAGATACAGGGTGCCGAACACTACAAGGAGGACGGAGAACGCCACTTGCGCGCGGAGCACGCCGGTGAGTGTGCTGTGCGCGCTGAGCAGAGCAGCGGGTTTGGGACTGGGTGTGTTGAGTGTGCGCGAGAAGAAGAGGCGGAGGGATTCTTCGATGGGCTGGAATACGATGCGCGCTATCAGGGATCCTGGAGGGCAAGTTATTATTACTATATGGAACTTGTGCTAGCGTGGTGTCACATACCATAATTGACGGCAATCGCATACCCGCCCTGATCACGCAGCGGGCTGAACCACGAGAGAATGAGCTTATCGCCCTCGGTCAAAAAATGCTTGACGAGCGACTGCAGCGTGAGGGTGAACGAAAGCTGCAAAGCAACAGGGTCGAAATAGGTGGAGAGGAAGGTGGCTTTAGGTACAGGTTTCCTGGATGAGCAGATCAATCAGCATCTGTTGGAAACCAAAAACTCGAAGAAAAAAAGTGTGAAACGAAGGAAATCAACTGTATGAAGAGTCCGCCACGTCCTGAAGTTCATAATTCCGTGAAAACGACAAATGAAGAGCCCACGCTTTTGCGGCTGTCTACGCAATGACATAGTCAAAAGCAGTAAAGCCCACAGGGAATTATAGCTCGCCGCAAAAGATAACGACACCCCTCCCCCAGAACGATTCCACACCCCCAAAATTTCATCAGCGTCAGAAACGGCGATCGCGCTCTCGCCGGTGGCTCTTGTCCGGTGTGTTGTGTCGGGCCCGGTGATTGGAGGATACAGCGCGCTGAGACTACGCGCAGCGCCCATGCAAGCGATTCTAAAACCGGAATTCACATTGGGATTGTATGTCATCCACTTTAACGGGAAACCATCCGATTCCCCTGCACGAATCCAACACATTTTCGTCCACAGGGACCAGCAAACAATCCAGCGACATTCGCAGCGCAAGACAAACACGTCGATCCTCCCAAAGTCTTCGACATTGCCTCTTCGGAATGAATACGAGCGTGCAGACCATCGCAATCCGACCGCGAATTTGGTGTGATTCTTTGGTGTTACAAGGTGAAGCGTAAAGCTTCAAAACCTGGACATTCGGACGAACATTCGAGTGAGTCTCGTAAGTGAGGTGATGAGTGGCCCGTCCGTAAACTCTCTGTGAGGGCGTATCGACGCCTCCATTGCAGTGGTTACGTTCGTACGCAACGAAATGATTTTAAGGCGGTGATGGTACGAACATATGAGACGGTTGTGGGAACAAGAAGCAACGAGGAAGGATCAACGGGGAGAGGGCAGATTTTCGGTATGTGCGCCGTTTCGGAAAGTGCAGGCGTTATGCATTCCCAAGTACAGTAATGACGGGACGCGGTAGCCGAAAGCGGATAATGGAAACGTCGAGCATAGCCTGAGAAGCGAAGTAAAATTGAGAGTGAAGAAGAGACAAACTTACGATGGGGATGAAGAAGAAGACGAGGGCTGAGGCGGCGACGAGGGCAACGACGGGCGTACAAGCCACATGGGATCGCCACCGAGGTAGATGATATAGGTGAGGAAAACAATGGCGCTGTACATGACCTGGCCCAACGCAAACGCGATAAGAGCCAGGCCTCCCGTGCCCCAGCACGAGTCGTAGAGGAGCACGAAAAAGGTGGTGAGACTCTTTGCGGCGACGCCGAGCCCTTCAGCGCGCATGCGAATGTTGATCTTGAGGTGGGTCATCGCACTGGACGGACAGAATCAGTAAACATAGAGGGGGAACATGGAGAAAGGGCCGCACTAGTTGTAGAGGGGCTCGCTGAGCAGCTCGGCCACAGCGGCGAATGCATAGAGGGCGACGGCGGTGCGGAAATGGGGATGGGCTTGCAGCTCGGCGCCTGCTGCATACGCGAAGAGGGCGGCGGTGCTGAGAGCAAGCGGGACGCCGGCAATGACGGGGAGGAAGGCGAGATTGGAAGTGCGCGCTGGGTCGGACTCGGAGAGTGTGGACGGAGCGGAGGGCTGGGAAGCCTGAGAGGGTTGGGATGACTGCGAGGACGGTTGCGACGGTTGGGATGGCTGGGATGGCTGGGACGGTCGTGATCGAGAGTGATCGTCGTCGGAGAGAGAGGGGCCGCGGAGAAGGGCACCGCGGACGCCCTCGCGGCTGAGGAAGAGGATGGTGCTCAGCAAAAGCTCGAGCTGGATCGACGTAGCACCGAACGCCGCCGGGGACGCGAGCCGGAACAGGGCCTGGTTGAGCGCAAACGTGGTCAGCCGCGACAGCAGCTGGAGGGCGATGAGGGAAGAGGCGGAGGCGACGGAGGCGCTGAGCAGCGCGCTGCCTTTCCCTGCCATCGTGGTCGTTGCAATTCAAGTTTTGGGTGATGACGTCACTCGTCTCAGCGTCCTATTTGGGTGTTGGCCCAGACGTCGACTCGCCTTCGCGATTCACGTTTGCTTCGCGCCTCTACCACCGTCTGTCAACTCAGAAACGGATTCATTCGGCTTTTCATTGAAGCGTTCCCAGTTCAACACTATCCTGCGCTGCTTGCACCCATGCCGTGTCTCCAAGTGTCTCCAATAAGCCTTTTATTCCCCTTGTCGACTCGCATCGTGAACCTACTCGGCTCGATTTTCTCATTGAAAGTCTGCCGCTTCCTCCCAAACCCTTCACCATTGACAAACGACGGAATATCGATGATCCTCCATATGAATCTCCAGCCTCCTCCAGCCTTCGAATACACACATGATCAATAATACAACCCCCCCGCTATCTCGAAATCAGCGCTCTCAATTCGAAGATCAGACACAAAAACAAGACGCTCTTCACAAAAGGAAATCCCACACCACGAGTCATAGTCTAGCCCCAGTCATAAATTTAAACCTCCAATCGATCATCTGTAGTATGTATTCTTCCGATTGCACCAACTCTAAAGAACCCTCTACCCCAAGATAATACCCCGAGGTTATTACCCACAGCAAGCGCCCATACAGAGCTTCCTTGGCGTCTCTTCCCACACATGCCCGATGCATATAAGACGTCCCCCTCCCAGTAACGCGATAAGACTTGTTAGTAGTGTCAACGATCCTCCGAGTCGTACGTCGCTGTATATCACTAAAGATCAATTCCTTCATCTGAATGCTCGCATCTACAGTACTCTATATCTCTCTACGCCAACAGATCCAACCTCGAACCTATTGCAGTTTTCTGTGAGTACTATCTTTAGTAGCAGCATACGTCTGCTAACCTTCAACACCCCTCATCCATCTAATCAAAAACAGATATCATGTCCACCACCACCACCACTACCACCACCACCACCACCAATCCATCCGACAACCCAACAACCCAGGAAAGTCCGAAATGTCCTAGCAATTGTCCATGCGGCTGCACCACAGGCAATTTATTAAAATGTACCAAGCACAGTACTGGCACATCGACAGCACCCGGGTCAATTGAAGGCAAGCCAGCTGGAGGATGTACCTGCGAGGAGTAGAAATGTGGATGAAGAGAGTAGTTTACTACCCACACACACGTCCAAGTTTCATGCGAATCTACTGCTTACGAAGTTCACTCAGCTGATTATGCTCATCTGAGACGCCAATAATCTCCCCACAACGAATTTATGACAATTTCACAATGCATGTCAGTACTGATGTATGTATGTACCGTGCAAGTTACAAGCTACACCACCGCATCGCGTTTGGGATCGGCAATAATTGATATCACCATCTAAGCGCCCAAGCAAGCGCACCGGTGATCGATAAGAAGACAAGTGAATAAGGTTCTGAGTTCAATAGAACCGGAAGCGCGATACACGCAAAGACGACATGGCTCACTACTACCGATGCGTAGTTACACGTATCAGGAGCCACAGTCTAGTCACTCAAAGATCACACATGAAAGAAAGGATGATGGGGCTGAGCCCGGCGCAGGCGATAAGATTCTGGGGAAAATAGAAACCGAGTAGTACAGACGAAATAATCCAGGATAAATAAAATAAAATAAAGAATCAGATGTAAAATTTTATAAAAAGAAAACGAATACGAAGGCATCAAAAAGAGAAGGGTACGCGAAGGGGAAGGAAGAGGGGGTACGCGTCCACGGTCCAAAGAAGGTCGATATGTCGATAGCGTGCTAAAAGAAGTCGACCTAGAGTGAGCAGGGTCCACAAAAGAACGCGTTATCACACAAAATCACACAAGTCATTCTTGATCAGCCTGAGCGCAAGCGGCGTCAGCGCAATGAATAGGTATCAAAAGTGAGTAAGGCTTACTTTATTTGTGTGATTAAGCATTGAAATCACACAAAGCCGTTGTTTCTTCCCGGACGGTCTAATTGCGAACGGTGAATGTCAGTGTGATGAACGGGTACTAAGACTGCTCGACACTTACTTCATTGTCGGATCGATAGCGCGTCTTACACCCCATAGCGTTGCACAATATGACCATCATCAGATCGCAGGTGATCCTCCGACCATACGGCTCTTCGAGGGTGGCCTCTCTGGACGTTACCACCCTAGGTGCCAGCCACTCACCGTTCAGGTGGTAGCCAGGCGATCGAGGACTTTCGGATTGTGTAGTCGACCTGTTTTTTGCAAAATTTACTTCCCATTTGTAGTCATTTTATGTTTTGTTTGTCTGGAATAGGCAGTGCGTCAGAACAGATATGTCATAGAAAAAGAATCGGTTTACTTTTTATGAACCTCCACGTCAATTTGAAGGGTTTCAAATCGGGTTTCTTTGTTTATAATTGGCTGAGATGTACTGGGGACGTCAGAATGGGTTGATAAATTATGAATAGTATATCCTTACCTGTTTGGTATTGCAGCGCGCCGGACCATGGAAGCGTACCCAAGGAAAGGATGGAGGGAGGGAAGGTATGGGTAAAGGTATAAAGTGGAAAAACATAGAAAACCGGGACAAAAAAGAAAGATCTATAGTGCGAATGTCAGATATAATCAGATGAGGAATGCGACAAACTCACAAAAAATACAAAGACAATAATAAATCATAGAAAGCTATAAGCAATGTCGAAGTTAGATATGTCCGAAGAATCAGATTGGGGTAGGTAGTCACAAAAAAAGCAAGAAAGAAAAAAAATAAAGACTTGGAAACCTCGTCAGCCATCATGATCAAACAAAGAAAAGAAGTCGACTCACAAAGATTGATCGACGACCGAGCTATGGATGAGGAAGTTGTACAATGGAGGGGTGGTCGGTCGACGATCGGGGACATCTGACGAATTGCAGGTCAGCATTCGTCGCATCAAATTCTAAACAAGATATATACCTTTGGAATAGATGATCCCCATGAAGCGAATCGGCACACTGGTCCAGCAATAACAACGCGGGAGTATGTTGCAGTCGGTGTCGGACATGATGCTGGACCTCGAGCGAAGGGCTGAACGGTGGTCGAGAAGAAGGATAGGAGAACGAGAGACAAATAGAAAGGAGTTGTGAAAGGGTTATGGAAAATGTGGTTGGATGGATAGGGATGTGGAAATAGAAGTGGAGACGAGGTGAAGTGTGGCGACGGCGGGAAGGCGAAAGGGTTACAGAGGTTTTGACAAATGGAGAAGTGGGAAGGTTTGATGAACGGAGAATAGGAAGACGAGAGGATAGAAAGAAGGGAGTATAGGAAGACATGAGACTAGGAGGATGGGATGATAGGATGGAGGAAATGAGGATATAGACAAGGTAGGTTAGAGGGTAGGGGCGGGGAAATAAGAAAAAGAGTTGAATGAGGTGTCGGATAAAGGGTGGTAGGGGAAAATGGAGGAAGAATGAAAATGTGAGAAGGTACGAATGAGAGCAAAGTGATGGATGAAGCGAGATAACAGAAAGGGGAGAAAGTGTGATAATCGGTAGTAGAGGTGCAGAAAATAATGGCGCATGGCGAGGGGAAAAGGATATGTGGGCGATGAAGCGTAATCATGGGGCGATGTTTGTGGCAGCCTATACCATGGTTAAGCACTAAACTATCATTGATCATAATTGACAAAGACAAAAATTCGAGCATACCTTGAGCTCAGAGGCTGAATTGAAAGCAAAGCGGTACTAGATTTGAAGGTTTGGGTCAACAGCGTATCATAGCGATCTGAAAAATAAGCACCTTGAGGTCCCCGCCTTGGCTACACACACTTGGATAGTGCAATGCATGACATGGCGATAAATCGCTTTGGGGATGGACTGGATTGGATTTGAAACAATCATCGCAGCTTTGGTGGAAGTGTATTGAGGCTGTATGATATTGGATTAGATCAACGTTTGTAATAAGGCTGGACAGTGTTCACTCTGTGGCTGACCATACACTGGTCAAGATATGTATCGGTGATGCGAGTTGATCGCGACAGTTGGTACTGGAGTGACTAGTAAAGCACACGGCGGGGTCAGGGAATTGCGATGTATGTCCATAGCTACGACAGCTACTCACAATGGCGACGCATGACGACGACTGGAGGTTATCCGCGACGGAGAAGATCATCGTCGTCGCTGGCTAACGAGGTGAGATTGTCCCGAAGTGTATTGCTCGAAGCCGCCTTCATGGGAAATGTATGATAATGAAAGGTGAGATGAGGAACGAGAGCGAGAAGATGGTGGTTCGAGTGAAGAAAGAGAAGGGCAAGAAAGGCAGTAGATATATCCCAAAAATGTGGTCCTATTTGGCCCCAGGACAGATCGAAAACAGCTGGAATAAGAAAGTGGCGGCTGAAAGGAGGCTGACCAGATCGCGGACATTCGAATACGGCCTGAATACTGAGTACTGAGTCCTGACTGAATGAGGCGGACAGAAAAGCGGCGGACACGATAGACTCGCTGAAAACCCATCCGATTTTCCGAACAGGAATGGCGGCGTATGCACGCTATTTTGAGGAAGTACTGTAATAAAGACTGTACGCATCTTCCTACAGGTCTTCCCATGGGATCTGCCGACTGAGGTCATGGTGCAATTTTTCTGAAAAAAGAACGATGGCTTGTTCTCAGTCCATCTCAGTTTAAACATTCATTCCGCCCTGCGTAACTTCCAGGTCTAACTGGAAGACGAGACGTAGTTTTTTTTTTTTGATTTTGTCCGGGACCGACACGCTAATCGGAACGAGACTGTCTTTTTTGCCTGAAGAGAGATCACGAAGGATACACTGCCAGTGGCAAGCGTCAACTTGAACAACGACCCGGACCAGTCCAAGACAAATCCGAGAAAGAGATAGAGATGGGAATGAGTTACAGAAAAGCTGTATTGAATCCGAGTAGTTGGCGAGAGCCTTGAGCGCTGTGGCGCTAGAGAGAGAGTCAGCAGTCATCGCAATCCGGAGGGTGCGTCAAAGGTTCAAGCCTCGTCGAGTTGCGCCTGTGACGTGTGACTGTCACATATTTGTGACACCCATCTCTTCAATTCAAACTTGCAAGCATGCTCTCATTTTCACGCGCCGTACATTCGTATCATGATCGCAGAGGCTCAAGAGGAAGACAGCTCCAGAACAGAATCAACTCAGAATTTACTCCTCTCCTTCAATCTATTCATAGTTTCCTCCTTCAGCTTTGCGTTTAGTGAAGTCCAAATCTCTCGCGCATATTTTTCGCCGGCCTATATAGATAAAACATAGAAAGTCAGTAGATGAACAAAACGATTGAATCACATAAAATACCCGCCTTGAGTAATTCCGCGATCTGTGCGGCAGTCAATTCACCATTCCCAAGAGTGCGCATACCAAGTACGCTTGTGGGATATGGTGTATCAAATGCGAGCATGAGAAGTACTCGCAGCGGTGTAGCTGCTTCTTCTGTTTGTGTTGCGTCAAGGAAGTGGGAGGGTTGGACCTAGACAAATTCGATTTTCATCAGAAAAAAGGATTTCAAGGCAAGAAAGTACAACTCACAATATTGAGCGTAACACAGACTGGCCAATTTTCGCGCCCACCAAGCGGTTCACCTTCGTCCCAATAATCAGGCAACTCGAAGTCCGTCGCCGTCTGGATCTGCCGCGTATCGAACCCGCTCACTACTTCCTCATCCACATCCATATCCCCGCTTCCGCCTTCTTTCTCTGCATTTCCCTTCGTCGCTCCTCCCTTGCGCTTCGCCTGATACTCGACACTCCGCGTTCTCGGCACCTTGGTATCCCAAAGTGCAGCGCGTGCAGCCATGAAGACCGCATCGTAAACATTTCCTTCGTCATAGAGCACCACAGCATCGAGGTGCAGGACCCACGCTTTTTTGCCGCGCAAGATGCCTAGATTAGGCGGGTGCAGCACTCGATGCGTGAGGGTCTCATTTAGGATCGTCGTCATGTCATATTGTAGATCGTCCAACGCGTTTGACGAGAGGTGAGGATAAGCAGCAGGGGAACTACCTTGCAAGAAAAGGAACAAGAAAGTGAGCAAAATACAACCATTGCGACCCAAAAAAAAATTCAGCCTACCAGCTCACAGTGCATGAAATACGCCCTCCTTCGACACCCTCGCCCCCATCCCCAATATTCTCGACCTCAAGTTTAGCCGCCGCAAGCACCTCAGTGCCCCCCGACCCATCGTGCGGATTCCGACCAATGCTGAGTCTCGCGCTTCCGTTTGCAAGTGGGGCAACGCCTGTCTCGAGCGCGATATTGCGGAAGTCGTAAAGCGAACGTCCATCTGCGCGTGAAGGTGGGTTAGCGAGGATGCCTGCTTGAATGTACGATCTTTCTGCCTTGGATATGGACGTAGAGGCCATGATTGTGGTGGATTATAGTAGAGATTGTGGGTCACGTTTCGACGTGAACGATGCTCAGACTCCAAGCGGCAACACAAGCCGGCAGTGCGTCGGCTTTCCATAAATATGTTTCAGCCACCTGGTGCGACCAGAATTGTGCAACACTTTACTACAACTGTAGTACTTTTGTGATGCAACAATCTCCTACAGTGGTGTTATTGCACTACTCGTCGCTGGGGCGCAGGTGTTTATGTAACACCCTTGTGCAGTAGTGCAACAGCTCCCCATCCCATTTCAGTCGCTCAAATACTATTGCACCACTTTTTCGGGGTCCTGATACCGCCTGATATGGCGCATCACATCAATACGCTCTGGTATGTTATTAACCTATTAATAATGACTTGCCTGCCTGACTCGGAATTAGTTCGCTCGGCACCTGCCCAGCAGCTCACTTCTGCTTGGTTCGCCTCCTCCTTGTCCCCTCCAATCCCCTCCTCTCCGTGCCCTGGACCTCTCTCCACATTACGTCTTAATAATATTGGTTTAAATCAGGTCCGTATCCTTTCGCGATGGGAGGGCACGTAGTTCGACTGGGAACTGACATTCCGGTGATCACCGAGAATCTGATCGTGTCCTCGGCCCAATCAGCGAATTAATAGATAGGTGCTGAAAAATATATGTATCGAGTTGTAATACCTGTAATTCAGCTTTCCAGACTCTCAAATCTTGCAGAACTTATATCAAGGGGAGGACCCATCTGCCATTTCAAGATGAAGGTTTATGGAGCAGTGCATTGACGAGATCTCGAGACTTTCAGTTGCATCAGCCAATCAGAATGCAAATAGAAAGCTGCTGAAAATAGTTCACAAAACATAAGAACAGATCCTAGAGCCGTCAGTTTTATCCCAATTCATCTTAGATTGTGTAAGAAGGAAACATACAAGCACTTTAACAATTTTATGAAGTTTATCTAGGCTAAACCAACCTGCAGGCTATGAAATAGAGATACGGCCGTAATGGCTCCTGGATTGTACAAGAATCCATAGCGCCGTGAGATGCCTCCCAAGAATTTATCAAGCACTTAAAGTTATAATTTTTCTGAACAAAAATATGACAATTTATTAGGAGAATCAGATCTATGTAGACAATTTCGAGTCACAAAGGTATGGTCAAGGTGCACTGTATGTCATCACAATATCACAGGACCTACCAGTGCAGTCGTCGAGATGATAATGAGGCTATGAGATGCCGTGGGACTTGAATAGAAGGTTAACTGGAGGAGCAGATTGTGGTGCATTTGCTGTGTCTCCTTTTATGTCTCCCCTTTTGTGCTCCTCTTCTTCCTTCATCTTTGTTGTGCAGGAATGCATGAGTGCATATCTGTATTTTAAAGGAAGGGCCTGTCGAGATGAGCAATGGTGGATCAAGTGAGAATTTCCGCTATGCTGTGATATCTTGTTCCACTCTACTGGGGAATGTGAGCAAAGGAACCGGCATGACGGATAGTGCTGTGCATGGGGAAAGGTGGGAGTGCGAGAGCGGAGGCCGGGTAGAAGGGAACGAGGCGTGGGAACCTCAGGCGCGGGGAATAGTGCATTAATGTTCATTGTGTCGATGTACTACCCTGGGAGGCGGGGATGGATGTAATGCGCAATTATGATGTTGCACAACTGATAGCTGAACCAACGAGAAGCGAACTGACCTGTTATTTATAGGATACAACATAAGTATGTATAATTTATATATAGAAATAGGAAGGAAACAATGACATATCAACAGCGCATCAGCGCACGTTGGAGGGACCCCGGAAGAAGATGAATGGGATGCACTACTCGTCACGAGTCTACAATAGTAGTGCAATACTACCAGGGGAGGAATCAGCAGCAGGCCAAAACCAACTGTAGTACATTGTTGCAACACTCATCTACTACAGTTGTAGTGATTGTTGCACAAGATTGGCACATGCGGCTGTTTCAGCAGGTTCCACCACCACGTCCACTATTCTTCTCTTTGTGCGTCTACAATCATGCCTAAAAAGTGGGCGATTTCTACTCAACGTACGTGAACTTTAATAACATTTATTATCGACAATAGACGAAAAGTAGCTCCTATGTGAGTTCAGTTTTGCGCAAGTTTTGCGTACATATTAATTACGTATACATTGACTTTATTCAACAGATCTCAGGAAGAGTGCGTTGGCCTATATTGTTTTCTTTCGAAGTATATGATGCAGTCACAATGAAGCCGATAATAGTCTGTATGATCCTCAGTGGGATGCCTCAGATTCTTCCAAGTCGTTCGTACCTTACGCATTTTTGTCTAAATACTTTGTTAAACAGTCTTTTGTTCAAAAACGATCCACTCAAGTGAGTCTTCGTCTCCGAGTCATTGTATCATATTTTTGTTCTGATCAGGCTACTGTATAGGATGACTCATACCTGGCAGGATGTACAGATACTCAACAATCTTTGCGTCCCTTACACCGATGTCTTCAGCAGGCAAAAAATTCAGTGCCTGAATTCGATATTCTTGCAGACGAGATCAGATATCCACGGTGTATGAAAGATGAGAAAGTGAAAAAGGTTTATCTCGTCTGCCAATTTCTTGTAATCTTATATATCTTCAAGTTTGTTGAACTGGTGGCTAGAATTCAAGATACGATGGGTCTGTCGGTATGTAACAGATTTACAGCCCATCATAACCCGCGCAAATGCTAACGATAATACTAGTGCGCTACTCTGGGAATACCCTATGTATAAGGACTCCATTCGTAGCCGCCCAGATCACTATTTCGAGCAGGATGATTCGGATCCCTACGAAATTGGACTATAGGGAAATGCCCTCCTCATCCAATGGTTCTCGCGAAGACGTATCGACCCTTTAGCAGAGCCAACCGCAATGGAGTCAGTCATCGGCGTGTATAGCATGATCGAGTTGGCCTTTGCACAACGTAAAAATGCCGTACATCATTGTCTGTAAGTGGTCGACGTCGGTATCTGAGTTGAAAATTTACCTAGATAACTTCTTTCACAGCGCGCGAAGAGATTTACGTCTGCCCGGGTATCCCTGGACAATCAACACTGACATCATAGTCCTGATGAGCATAGGTTCTAACTGGTGGCCATGTTTTGAGGATGTTGCTAATCCATGGGTTTTTTGCTTTATGGAAACCTCAGTGGATATAGTCACCTTCATATGTCTAGTAGAGGCAGAATTTTCCCAGCAGGAACGTGTAGCCCGGAAACTCTCCCTCGCACTTTGCTCTGCGCAACATCAACGCAGAGCATTAGGGTTTCCGGATGGGCCAGTATACGGAGTCACATTATGCGGCTTCCAGATTACAATGTTCTCTGCAACTTGGGAGAGGAATAACTTTACTTCTGAAGACAACATAACCCATGTTCTCAGTCCAAATGTTCTCAAGCATTGAAGCGGCTGTTGAGTCTGTGACCCAATATTTGACCCATGGCGACTCGATACTACATAACCTCATCTAAATTCAACATGAGCTCAACCGAATTCTTGCACTCATTCACCAAGTTGATAGCGGGTTTGTTTTCAAGGCAACTGATATTGTTTAGGATGAATTGAACTAATTAAGGTCGACTTCGTCTCCTCAACACCTTGCTGATAAGAAATTATGTAATAAAATCTAAATATGTATTTTTGGAAAAGTCTGGCCAATTTTCGAGGCCTCGCTGGCGGGTGCACCCGCCCTGCTCGGCCGTTGGAGGCAATTTGGAGACTCGCCGTGACTAAAAAAGGTTTAAAGGCTCGGTTGTGGTTCCTAAACTGAGAGGCCATTTGACTACGCATTTCTAATGTATTCTGAACGTTTTGTACGAACGGAGTGGCGGTCTTCCAAGCCGAGGGAGTCAGGTTGTGTTCGTATTTTAGGACCATAATTAACAAATACTCATAGATGTAAGCCATCGCTCATAGTTGAACGTGATCGGAAACGCCTCCTTCGTACCCTCGTCCAAACACCAACTCGAGCTACGCTTCACATGAGAGATGAATTCCTTCGGGACTTCCTCAGGCCATACATCCACTCCGCCCTCTCCGTGCGCTATTTGCACCGCCTGCGCATACACCTCCAAATCCTTTCGCTCTCCCATAGTTGGAGCATCTAGCAGATCTCTGAATTGGTCGATGTACCTGCGTAACACCCAAAAGCATTGAACGATCAAGAATAACATAGGGCTGGGGAAAAACTCACTCTTGATACTCCTCTTTCTCTGTCGCAGACACTCTCGGATTGAGCCGTGCAAGTGCCACCACCTGCGTCGAATGCTTGTCCAATGGCGCCTCCTCTGCAGAAATTTTCGTTTGAGGTCGCGCGACCGCCTTGCCTCCGCGTGCCTTCGAGTCCTGCCTCGACGCAGGGCGCGATCCAATCCAACGGCGGACACCTTGTACAACCCTGGGCATCGGAAAGTCAGATATGTTCTTACGTGACAAAAACGAAGATTGTTGCACACCGCGACTGTGGATCGGCCGTATGTCGGTACCCGTGTGCTTGGAATGGACTATGATTGACGTCTTTCGCAGTTTTGCTACCCAAAAAGACGAGCTCATTAGTCATATCCAGTATTTGCCGTTCAAAAACTTACCCAGGTAGTTTCAACGTACTATTCATCGAGTACGCAAAATGCTTTCCCAGTGAAGTGAACAACAGCGGTCGATAATATTCGACCCAAAAATCTCCACGCTGTTGGACGAAATGGCGCAAACCCTCATTGCATTCGCTCACATCGAACGGTCGCTCGAGATGTGCGGGGTTAAACCACTTCTGATATCCTCCACGCACAGGTCGGTGCACAATCGCCCGCTCAGTGTTCACGCCCAGAAAGAGGTTGATGGCAGTCTGCTTATCGGCATCTACGTCAAACAAGATGAATAAAAGGTTCAGGTGTTTCAAGGCGAGCTCCACACTTACCTAGCAAGGAGTTGGTATAGAACCGTCTAATGTTTTCAATAATATCGCGTGAATGACTGTTCCAGTGGGGCATTCGCCTGTAGGTCTCAACACGATTGACAAGCGCGCTACCAGTATACTGGAGTGCAATAGCTAATCGTCTTCAGCAAAATGTTTGTAGATTACCGAGAGAGTAACTTACAATCGCCATGGTCATGGTACATCTCGGTCAGCATATTGACCGCATCAGAGTCGAATGCCAGATTCGGGCTCTCAACAACGCCCAAGGCATAGAGTTGGTGGCCAAGGGCGCGCTTTCCAAACACAAACTGAGCAGCATTGGTTCGGTCGAGACAGTCAACACAGTTGGTCCTGCAGATCCCTGTTTGCAGCGAGATAGTGTCGCGCCACGCCAACTTGCCTTCTCTATCGGAGGATGTAAACAACATTCCTCAAGGTACAAAAAGGGACAACGAAACTCACTCGCCCTCGGAGTTCAGATAATGAGAATACGGCTCAGGCCCTGAATGAAAGAACTTTGTCATCTGTATTGACTCCTCCGCGATGTCTTCGAGGTACCCTATCACATCCTGTATTTTCCTAATCTCGTCGTCGGTATCCGTCAGTACATAATAACCTATCTTCGAAAAGAAATCACGCACTCTTTATATGCTCTCGACATGTCCCATGCACGATACACCATCTTCTTTCCCTTGGGCAAAAACTGGTTGAGATATCTGACACATTGAGTATATTCATCCAGCAATTTCGACTCGCGTGGAACAGGCTCTCGGCGTTTGATAAGGTTTAAGATCGTCAGTGGGGCGCCGTAGCGCTCAAAAAGATCGTCAAAATGCCGGGATGCTGCGGTGTAAAAGGGGTCGACAACACTAACTAAATTCAGATAAGGGGGGTTTCAATTAATGTGAATACTGATGCATCATTTGTAAAGCATGATAGATACACACTTTCGATTGGTGGTTTCGGACTCATGCTCGTGCTTTCTTGCACCCAATAGATAGGGATACTGCCTCTGTACTGCGTATAGGCAACATGAATTAAACGCTACGAAGAAAATCAGCCATTCGCTCACTTGAACATAGCTGGTGTAGTTTGGGCTAGGTCGTCGATTCGTGTGGTCTTCAGGGCGCCCACGAGTGGGGTAATAGAATGGGGTAGTCAGCGCTTCGCAGACAATCTGCTCTGTCTCGACTTCATTAGCCACATTGCCCTGGAATTTACAAGTCAGATCAGGGCGTCCATGGATGAAAAGATAGTGACCGACCTCATCGTTGACTCCGCGTTTGAGATAACGCGCGCCTGCGAAGTGACGTGATCGACGAGCAATGAGGGTCACAAAAATGACACGTCCCAGAACGGTCAATTCTATCAATCGTAAGTCAGAAAAAGTGAAAACCACGCAGACACTTTAATAGCAAAGACGGACTTACTCGCTTGATCAACGTGTCCGTGGACAAGCGGTAGCAACCAATAGTGCTTTAGAGGTGGTTCTTCGAGGTCTGCAAAGGGCGTACTAAGCATGTGGAAATTCCAGGCAAATCTGTCGTTTATTGGCCAGCCATTTTTTCCAGAGCGGACGGGGCCTATGAGATTATGTTGCAAGGTTGAAGTTAGGTCATATGTGTAGCTAGAAACCCGGAATGAGTATGTTTAAGAGAAGGAATAACGCATATTCTCAGGGCATATGTCGACACAAACGAGGCGGATGAAGGTTTGACACCTCCATATTGCCACAATGAAGGTATGCTCACCTGAAATAGAAATTCTTCGACATGTCAACTTGCTTGAAGATGTTCATAAGCCTCTGTTCTTCTGCCGGCTTCTCAATCTTATGGTTGAAAGCGAT
Organism: Pholiota conissans; assembly: GCA_015484465.1. NCBI lineage: Eukaryota > Fungi > Basidiomycota > Agaricomycetes > Agaricales > Strophariaceae > Pholiota > Pholiota conissans. Next base: position 16,018 of record MU155260.1, read on the forward strand.
CGGTATAATATCTGAATTTTCGCAGTGATATAGATAGTGTCCGCCCAGGAGTGCAACAACTGAACGCTTAGAGATGAGAATCATATACCAGCCGGCAGTAAAGCGAATAAAACCTGGCATTGGACTGTCAGACGGGTTTCCTCAATAAACAGATGAATATATGCGCACCAGCAATCCCAAAGAAGACTTTCGCTTTCCCCAAGCCCCCAGACGCGCGATTTCCATCGTCCAACATCTTGAGCATAGCGCTCATCTGCTTCCCTGTATATTCCACCTCATCCTCAACGATATGCAATCCATCTTGATTCGTTCGGTCAATCTTGACGATGCGGTGTCGCGAGTCTGAGGCATTGGAAGCGATGATGTAGAAGCGCAGGCGGTTTTCGTACAGAATGAACTTGTTGAATGCAGGAGGATATGTCCGTGAAGGTATAGACGCCCGCTTTACAGGCATAATTGGGTTCTTCAATGATTCGGTGGACTCAGTTAATCGTACAGAGGCCTGCTCTGAGCCATCTGCCACTGCTGGAAGAGCCGAGGGCGGAGGCGCATCTCCAGTGGTCGACTGGTCATCTGACGGTAGACCAGGTTCTTGAACAGCTGTATCTGAATCCATATGTCGCCCAAACTTGAAAGAGAGAGCTGCACCTGGACGTTCGAGAGTCAATCTAGTCAAGGCAGAACCCCGCATCTGCCCAACTTCCACCATACGACGGCAAGTCACGCGATGACGCGATAAAGACCAGAAATTGGAACGACGACAACACAACGGTCAACAGCTTGTTCATCGACCACCACAATGGACTGTACAACCTCCTACCTTCCAAGTTGTCTAAGCTCCAAGTTCAGCGTGGTCATTACACTCCTATTTTTGCGATGGCCGCGGGGTGTCGCCGATAACGGCTCCACACATCGGCACCGAAAAATTGCATCGAGCTCTGCCTGGACAGTTATCGCTGGCGTTCACAGCCCTCTATCTCAGTCTATCTCTCTGTGATTGTCTCCATAAATGCTGGATAAGAAGGCTACAACGGACGTCGGAATGTTGAGTTGCGCTTCTTATCTTTGCCCTGGCGGGGCCACGCGTTTCTATTAAAAGATATCGTCTGGGCGGCGTGAGTTTCTCTTGCTCCTTATCCTTGTGCTCTTCCCTCGTTTGATATGTCGCCGAAGTTCTTCAGGCGCTCGTACTGGACTCTCAGTGAAGGTCGAGTCGCGAAGTTTGGCCCCTCTTCTCGATGGAGTAACAAGGATATGGACCCAGTACCTCCTGAAGGCAGGACATGGACGACCTGGGACTTTGTCGCTTACTGGATATCTGACGCGACCAATGCTGCTGTGTGGCAGCTAGCTAGCTCTATGCTTGCGGTTGGACTTTCGTGGAGACAGGCGCTTCCAGCAATTGCCATTGGGAACACTATCATTGCTGTGAGCGAAAATTTTCCTCAGCCTTATCAAATACCGTCTCAATGGCATCGTGCAGGCCGTCGTTGTTCTCAACGGTACCACCGGTGCCCGCTTACACGTCGCCTTCCCCGTTCTTAACCGTTCATCTTTTGGATTCTGGTTCAGCTACTTCAGTGTAGTCAGCCGAGTGGTCCTCGCTATGTTCTGGTTCGGTATTCAGGTATATGCTTTGACTAGCTCCTCTGCTTCGTGAACTGAGGATTCTCCCTCAGACCTACACCGGATCGGAATGTATTTATCAGATGCTCAAAGCAATTTGGCCCTCTGTTGCGCATATACCCAATCGACTACCGGAGAGCTCTCATATCACTACAGTCGGTAAGTAGTTTACGACATTCTTATTATACTTGAACTCACACGACCGACGCTTTTTTAAGGACTGATGTGCTATTTCCTTTATTGGCTCGTCCAGCTACCGTTAATGTTCATCTCTCCTCAGAACATTAGGTATTTCTTTAACGTTAAAGGGACTCTCGTGCCGATCGCATGGCTCAGTATGTTGATCTGGTCCTTCGTCAAAGTCCCTGCCAGCTCCAGTTTGGAGCCTCTGCACACTAGTCTTCACGGGAGCGACCTTAGCTGGGCCTGGTTGAGCGCTTTGAATAGTGCCCTTGGAATCTATGCGACACTCTCCGTCAATATTCCTGACTTTACTGTGAGTGGATCTTTCTCCATATTCAAATTCCATATATACTGAATTACGATCCCCAATCTTTTCAGCGTTATGCCAAGAACGAGAAAGCGTGAGGGCTTTGATTTACTTACCCCAGGAAATACATACTAATTTCTTTTGACGATCGTCAGGCAATATATTCAACTGTTCATCATTCCAGTTTCATTCACCCTCATCGGTTTCACCGGTACATATTCCATTATCCATACAGCTCTCTCACCGGACTTATTTTTGTCTCTAGGAATTGCTGTGACCTCTGCAGGCGAGAAACTCTACGGCGAAATTCTCTGGGACCCACTCAGCTTGATCGACAAATGGGACAACCGCGCCGCCGCTTTCTTTGCTTCGTTCAGCTTCATCCTTGCAACTATTGGTACCAACATTTCCGCCAACAGTCTCAGCGCTGCCAACGACATGACCGTGCTATTCCCGAACTACATCAACATCCGCCGCGGGCAGATCATCTGCGCATTCATTGGAGGTTGGGCGCTTTGTCCTTGGGAAATTCTTTCTTCGGCACCTGGATTCCTTTCATTTATGTCGGGTTACACAGTCTTCCTGGGACCCTTCGCTGGAATGTGAGTCTATTCGAAAATTAGGTTCACTGAGGAATGTCGCTGACTGCTCGCTTGATTCTTGATTCTCCGCTTGTGCAGAATGGTTGCTGACGTAAGTTGCAATTGATCAACAAATTCATTGCCCGTCTATTTACCGCGCTTTCTCCCTTCAGTATTGGATCGTGCACAAATGTAAAGTTGACGTACCCGCTATGTATGACCCGAATGGAAGGTATCAATACTGGAAAGGCATCGTACGTCTTTATGAGTCCACGTTGGAATATTTGACAAATCTGAGTATCGATATAGAATTGGCGTGCAGCATTGACCCTGCTAGTGTCTATTACCCCAACCATGCCTGGACTCATCAACAACATCAACCCCAAGGTCCCAGTCGGAAACGCGTCGTTCCTATTTAATATCGCGTGGTTGTATGGGGTATGTTTGTTCCTCCCGTTGTGCAGATTTCATAATCTAATACCTTCCGTAGTTCTTCTGTTCCCTAACAGTTTACTCTATTCTGTCCAAGGTATTCCCTGCCCACGAAACGTTCTTGGATAAGGCGATCCTATCGGACGATGTCGACTTCGACACTTCCGAATCCGTTGACGAGATTTCGAGTCAGCCGGACCTCGACGACAAGTCTCGAACGAAGGAGATAATACTTCCCGTGCCTTGAGGCTTCGGTGTGGTCCACTTAAGTTCCACCGGCGACATGCGAGCCAACTACTTCTACGACATATCCATTTAGATAACGCCGCGGTCCGACCACATCGAGCGGTTATGGCCAACAAATTCACGATATACGGAATCCTTAATGACAAATGGCGTCCCTTCAAATTCTATCTTCTTCGGTTTATGATTTGTACTCTATCTAGAAATTCCAATGATAATGATTTTATTTTTAACTTTTTCTTTCTAATTCGTCCTCATTCGACAGTGACTATCCTTCACAGGAAGTTCTTTTGGCTTCTGAAAGCCAATTCTCGTCTCAGCTTGGCGCATTGGAGAATCCTGTTGTGCACACCGCCTGACCATACATAAACATGATGGTCACTTTACAACTGTAAGCATTGAACTTCGAACGTCGACCATCGATTGATTTCGAAATGAATTCCTCAGAAGACTGCATCCGGCCGCATCTATGCGAATCACCAATTGAATATCTCCAACATTTTCCAGGTCCCGAAATCTGACCAACAGCTTCTTCTTCCTTTGCATATTCTTTTATTCTCTCGTTTTTGAAACGATTTGACAGATATCTGCTGTGGTTGCCTATTTATAAGCTTCTCAGCATGGCATGAACGCGTTTACAAGTCATCCGTACGCGTCAAATGTCGAGTTCATGTCGTTCTTTTTCCACGTCAATGTCAGAGGGATCCTATTCCGACATATGAAAACGACCATCGGACAGAACGCGGAAGAGTCATGACTGCTCGCGCTCAAAGTCCAGGCATCTTATTTTGATTTATATGCCACCAACTGCTATACAAGGTTAGAACTTACGTTTATCCCCCGACATTTCTTCTGATCATCAGGATATGTGACACGGTCTGGCTGCAGGTTGTCCGTTCATTCCGAATTAGAAAGGCCTATGAGGGCACTTGCGCGCTACTCGCTATTTGCGACGCGAAGAAACAACGTTGTAGATGAGTAGGAACGAGGGTCTTCACCGGCTTTACGGCCGGCTGGCCTCAGTGGCAGCGGGCATTGGAAGGTGATAGGCTGTGAAGGTATGTCGTGTACGGTCGATTGATTGTCAGCGGCATCATGTGTGTTGGACGTGGTGTGCCTTGACTTCATTTCATCCATACTTCGCACATTGCGTATGCTGCAAATTTCATTGATCAAAGGTGCGCCACAGTGATTTACCATTCTCATATGTGTTCACAAGTAGGACATTTCAACTCTAGCTTACTTTGAGACCCAAAAATAAGGATTTACGAAAGCAATCCTTGGTGACAGAAGCAGTTGATCTGTTATGTCGGCGGAGAGTGTCTAAGTACGAGGTGTCCGGATCACTTGTCAAAAATACTTGACCGCGTGAAAAAACACGATCACGTTCAACGCCTACAGTGATTCCTGAACACGACAATCTAAATACAGGCACAGAAGCAGGAGTGCAACAAGGACATGTCTAGGCCTCTGACACAGAAATGCCGATTCCATTCACAGGTGTCATTTTAATCAGCCGGCTCAATCTCCTCAAGCTGGCGCGTCCAAGTATGGACTCACGCTTATACATCAACTACGGCAAGGTGAATGTATAAAGCTGGCATGTTCGCAAAATGACCCTTCAGCTCAGAGTCCGCCTCTAAGCCCAGATACCTCGTTCGCTCCTTTCCAACAGTTCTTCAAGATGCGCTTCACTACTGTCGTTGCTGCTGTTGCTGTCGCCGCTACCGGTGCAGAAGCTTTGAGTTTACCCCTTCCGATTCCTGGATGGACCGTGTCCCAAGCTACTGGTTTCAACTTGGACATCTCGAACAAGTATGGGTCGCCTATCCCACCGTGGAAGCCAGGCCACAAGCCTGGATGGTACTACGGACCAGGGAATCCTTTCAAGTACCCGCAATACCCTTGCCTCGGTGGAGTGAGTATCAAAAAATTTTCAGTCAGATTAAGACGAGTGCTTAACGAATGCAACATATTTAGATTATTTGCAAGATCTTGCCATACTTCCCGCACTCGCTTCAGTGCCCGAAACCTATCCCTCCCAAGCCTCCGCACACTACGACGACAACGAAGACAGTGAAGACCACGAGCACGAAAACCACAACTGTAACCGTTACGACTACCACTACAGCTGCACCTACTCCGACGCCCACAAATGGCTATACCCCGACGTTCAGCAACATCACGGCGGCTGTTCAGGCCGACGACTTCTTGACTTTCGGTTTGGTCGAGACTATCGATGGTATGTCGTAATTTCAATTCCCAACTTACTCATGATATATATTGGTCAATTTATCTTAGATTGCTTCGCCATGTGCAACAGCGTCGCTGGATGTGGCTTCGTTAACAGTATGTTCTCCTCACAATCTCACATATTGTTGCTCAACGAATCCATTGCAGCTTACCACGACGTCAACGGAAAGGGAGGCAGCCCCGATCTTACATGCTCTCTCTTCTCCAAATGTCACGGCCCGGAAGATGCCGACAACAGGGGTGGCCAAAGCCAGCCTGACGGAAGTATCGATTTCATCATCGACTCAGATGGCTTCTGCAAGGATACTTAAGCACCCGTTATCGACCATGACTTGTCAAAGACGGACATCTCTCAGTTCGGGCCCTAGTACGAATTCTGAATCCTGAATGCTACGGTCGTCTGCTCGAAACGTGTATATCCTGTTGTATCTTGATCTAGTATACTGATTGAACAATATCATTTTAAACCCTTTTAACTTGAAGGTTTTGTTCTCGCAGACATGTTCAGTGTTCGGTATTCAATGATTGTGAACTATCATGAATCATAATTATCTATGTGTTTCAAACACGTATATAGGCACATAGGAACCCGTGAATCTAGGGTCATCTGAAAATTATAAGTAAGTGCCCACGTGCTGATATTTGGTCAAGGGATTGAAATGACTTTTTCGAATATCAATCAACTCGAAAAAAGGAGAAGACAAAGTGAGTGACGCTCAGTCTACGTCAGTTCTTCGATATATATACATATCTCGATTGAGTTCTCAATTAAACATGACCGACCGTTATTACCTTTCTTGGAAATACTTGCCGTTTTGGGACTGGAGACTGATCTGTCCTAAGGTGTAATCTCTCCGCGCTCGTGTCGTCTTTCTCATGCGAGTAAGAGGGGGACAGGAAAAGAAAGTACCCAACAGTGATCCTTCGTTTGCTTTGCTTCTTGCATGTATATATTTTGTATGTACGTAGAGGAAACAATAATGATACATTGGCAATCAATGTTTTGCTGATTTCCAGTCGGCGAGAAAGATGATATACAGATACAAAAATGCCTCAATTAATACAAAGGAATGCATTGGATTTAAAATGACGTAGTAAAGTCCCGTAGAGCTTCTTGGCCCATAACACCATCCAAAATGTCGGAAGGTGCGTCATTATCCCGCGGCACCTGATTTTTAAAGCGCCTGATGGTCTCCAGGCGAGCCTGCCAGTTAGTCTTCATTTCGACACGTTCCGTATCCCTCTGGGTCTCGGAGAACACAACGGCGAACCAGTCAGCTAGCAGGCTGAGCTGGCGTACAAGCAGAGGTAAGTTCTCCGCTGAGATGAGCTTGAAGAAACCAATCGGGGTAAATTCTGTCATGCCAGGAGCAGATTGAATGGTGACTTTAAAGTACTCGTTTTCGTGTATATTGTTGGAAAAAGCAGCGATGGCACCGACGGAGTGAGGTTCGATGATGATGTTGACAAATTGAAATTGTGTTTTCAAGGTATCAAAGCGATATGGCAACGCCGAGTCATTCCACACAATGCGGACATAGTCATTACCGATATGCCGCTTTTTGTTGTTGCAAAGAGGATCATCAGATTTGGTGGGCATCATGGTCGCAGTGTGGTATAGAATTTGGCCGATATCGTCCCACCAAGCATATGCGTATTCACCATCTTCGTCTGGATCGAGACCCCCTGCATAAACATCAACCTGGCCCCGCAAGTTGATGAGTCTGCCTATTCCTTCGAGAAATCTGGTATAGGCCGGGGAGCCGTGTACATTGCGAAGAATATCTTCTTCTTTGGTTTGTCCCGGAGCGACATACATGATTCCAACCTTGTGGGTATCGATGACAGGAATGTTGTCGAGAGAGCGAACGAATCGATTAATAGCATTCTGGTCGTAAACTCGTTTGACGAACGGCTCCGTGACACCGTCAGGGAAAGGAGATAGCTGGAGGAATAAGAAAGCAGGGTCGATATCGACGTGTTTACGCCTTTGAGAAGGCGCTGTGCCGCTCCAGACGTAGCCAGTGATTGGGTCTGGTTGTGGCGGCTCTTGTGCATCAGGGTCTTTTATCGAACAAAGTTCATGAGGATTCTCCTTTAATATATAATTTAAGGCAGAGCGAGTCTAGAAAAATAGCTTTGCTTACCCGAGTTTCTTCATCCTCGTCATGCAGGATGTTGACCGGATGAGGTGCGTCTCTCTCCATGACAAGACCCGCTGGCACTGAGAGAAGGTCTGGTGCGACATCTCCTGCGCTAACCATAGGAACATTTTCGACACGGCAAACGAATCTCGAATAGCCGGAAGGCCTACGAGACATGACCTCAACCCAACCAGTGCGCTCAATTGACCGGATAGTGACAACCGAATTACCCATAATCCACGTTTTGTCGGTCTGCGTATCAGAAACTGGATTGGACGGATTCGTCACGATGTCGCTGAAAACCGAAGTTGCAGGACGAGGATCAGCGCTGCCGTAGGTGTATCGAGCAAGCCAATCGAAGCACACTTCCGTTGGTTCATCCACCTCTGTGTTCCCTTCGTTGGCAAGCAGAAGTTGGCGGGTGATGTAGCGTACGTGCCGCGGACGATCAGGTAATTTCACCGACAAGAACCACAGATATACCACGAAATATGACAATATACGGACATGTTGTGACAATGCCCATGACATGGTCGGAGGTGCATGTAAGCGGTTATAATGCTGCAAAAATTGGAGCGCGACCCCGAATACCATCTTGAAGTCGCTCTCGGTAAAATTGACGTGTAAGTCCTTCAAGGATCCGATGACAGAAAGGAATGCAAGAATGTGAACAGCCATGCTCGGATTAGACATAATCTGAGAAAGTTTTTCTAAGATGCGCGAGAGAGACCTCGTCATCGAGGGCTGCAGTTCGAATGCTGATGAAGTAAGTGCGTGTAGGCAACATTTAATCGTTGTTGGCGTCCCATTCAATCCAGCATAAAAAACTTCGATGAGACCATGACGTTGCTGAAGGTCGAAACAACGCCGATAACTGACTAGCACCGATAGGGTCTGATATGCCAATCCATGCGCATCGCGTATTTTCAATCCAATGGGCCATTGCTCGATGTGAGATGCGAAAACTTCCGTGACGATTCCCCGACATATAATATTGAGCATCTTCGCTATCTCCTTCCGCGACCTGGGACCACAGAAAAGATGCTTGTTGGATAGTTGCACTGGGAGATGGCACAGCACGTAAGAGAGAATCTCCCAACTCGTCTCCTTCTCCAAGATGGAGTCGATAGCAAGAAGATATTTGGATATCGGTAAGACCAGAATACGGTTAGGACCTTCTGGATCATACGATATCAGGACCTCACTAGGTGAGTCAGGCCCAGAGACATAGAACGGGAATGTCTCCGGCATGCGCCAAAGCGCCTCAAGTGGTTTTGGTGGCGGCTGTGGAAGCGGAGGCGCCGTTGTCCTCGAGCGACTTCGACTAGGCCCAGAACGAGACGGGCCACCAATACCTCTTCCTCGGGAAACCTGCCTTGCCTCTCGTTCCTGTGGGAATCTTGGCCGTGCCTTTCGACTTTCTGCCGCAAGATCGTCCATCACCCTTGTCGCTCCTGGGGTTGACTGAAGTTCTACACGGTTTATGAGTGCCGCCAAAGATGTGACGAGTCCGTGAGGGTCGAAGGAGTCGCTGACATAGTAAAGGTTATGGTCCCGGTCGGCACGCAGTCGCATTAGGAATTGCAGTGCTGTCAATCTGGCGCGCGTGGATTTCCCCTCCGTGATGATGCTCAAGAGCAACTCATATACGCGGACGGCGAGCAGCAGATTTTTAGGCCCCAATGAGAAAGGGGTAAAGACGAGCTGGCTGAAAATTTCCACCAATGCTGCTGCGGCTGACACATCGCGAGGAACTAGAGGACCGGGAGGAGCCTGCACAGGCGGAAGCGTTGGCGCGAATGTCTCCGCCCTGGTGTCGTTCATCTCATCTTGAAATTGGGGTTGGATAGATTGTGATCGCGAGACATTGCCTCCTGTGGCCAACGAAGACAAAATAGACATGACTGAAGGCATGCCTGTTTCTTTTTCTTTCTCTCGAGGAGGTGGATTATATTCTGTCTGGGCCCTTGATAACGTGGGCGATACGCTCGTCGACGATGGGACCGTCGGTGTATTATGGACTGGCGAATGCATATCGGCCGTATTGACCGATGCCGTATCAGCGTTGTCTTCATCTTCGTCCGGCTTCTCCGAGGCGACTGTGACCAACAGATTGAGGAATGTAGTGATCTCTTCCATGTCGGCAGTGTCGTCTTCACCCCGCTCATCGCTCCGCAACACAATCTCCTCCCCGATCATCTTCCACATTACATCCGCGTCGTCGCTCTGATCACCTGGGCATCCTACAAGTCCGCCACAAAATCTCCAAATGATATTAGCGAGGGGCCTGCGATAAACTTGCATATCCTTCACGCTCTCGTACACGGTTTGCAGTGAATCCATGATCACGCGGCGTGTGTGGGGACGGTATGGGCTAACCAATGTCTCGTTGCTGAGCAGATTCTTCCAGTTGTCCAACCATTCCGGCGAAGTGGGATAAAGATCGAGCTGCTCCATCATCAGCCTGGGTAGGTTGGCCGTGTCCGCGTCCGTAAGATGTTCAGCCACGTGGATCAAGATGTTGGACAATAGTGGATTCAATGCTCGAGAGTGGTCGCGAGCAAGCAACGTAGAAATTGTGCGAAGGATACGGGTTGGAGCGTAGTGCGGTTGTGCCATGGGTATGATGAACGGCGTTCCATCCGGGTTCCTAAGGGCCCAGATGAACGTGAAGTATGAGCAATACTCGAGGAAATATGAAACTCACTTCAAAGGAAGAACATATCCTGCCAAGTTCAGCAACGTCACTCCAATCACCTGAGCTTCTTCTTCATCCAATACAGCCTTATCATCGTCTCGGAGGTCGAGTTCTTGAAGAATATCCTTCAGAACGCCAGCAGCTTCCTCCAAGATTTCCTCTTTGCCTTGTTGTACTCTCTCACAAGCCGCACGAGGGTCAGGTTCCTCATTAATGACTGCATCATCGAAACGATAATCCACCCATGCTCCTACGCTCTGGGCAAGCCGCCGTCCCAAGTTTCCGGCATCCCAGCCGTTATCACCCATTCCGATCGAATTTGACATGTAGTCGTCCTTCGGCCATGCTTTCTCCATCATGTCATTTTGTATTTCCATATGACCAGGAGCACCCGAGTGCGAATAACTCGATATTACGTCGCGGTTGATAAAAGCTCGGGCGAGTCGCGCGGAAAGTGCTCGGCGAACATATGTTCTGAAGTAACGATGCGCTCCGAGAGATGTTAAGACGGTGAGAGCTGGCGAAAGGTGATCAAATTGTCCTTCAACGCCGAGACCTGGCCTTATCGCGCCTGGCGGGAAAAGATAAAATCGGAGAATGAGCATACACATCGATGTGTATGGACCTCCGAAATAGGAGTTCAGTGTATCCATGATGCGGTCCTCTAAAGCGTTTTTCTTGTTACTGAGTTCAAGCATGACGGATAAACGTGGCAGAGGTGACGAACTGAAAGCAAGCGCGCGAAATAGAAGCGGCAGGATTGTGTTTAAGTGAGCTGGCGGCAAAGCTTTGTTATGGGTAGAGACATGGTTGAGGTAGATGTTGATGGCGAGCTCTGCAGGGTGTTTTTTCGAAGGAGGTGGGGATGACGACGCATTCGGTATGGAAGAGGACGATAACGAGGACACGTTACGACGGTGGCCCAACGGTGAATGTTTTGTGTTCGAGGATGGGCTCACAGGAGTAGATGGTACATCTTTGCTTGGATCTGGAATGACGACTGTTTTGTCGACGAGCTGCGCATAGAAACACATCACGTCGGCCATTTTTTGGTCGGTGATTCTGGCTGTGTTCGTTCCAGCAGTTAACACGTTGTTGAGAAACTTGACGAGAAGATCGATGCTTCGTTCACGTTCGGCCATTTCAGATCGTTCAATGGACGGAAATGGCTTGATTAATCCTTCGAATGCGCCTTGAATCCATTGCTGGAGTAGGTCGATAAGATTGCTCTCGATACCCAACACATCCTCCCCAAACTTGGTAAGGGCTCGGAGGGCCTTGAAACGCGGCTCCCACAGCTCTATAGCCCAAACGTTGGTGGCTCCTAGAAAAAGAGAGAAGTAAGAGAGCCTCTCCGATATTCCGAGGGACAAAGCCTCGTGGTTTTCCCAATATGCCGATAGGATGTCGTAACCTGCTGCTTGGACGGATGGAGGCGAATGGATGTTGCACAATGAGATAAGGATTGGATTCAGAATTTCGCGGCGTGGCAAAGGAGAATATGTCGCAAGAATGCTTGCTAAAGCTCGAGCATGAGCTAGACTTGGAACTGCTGACGGTGTTAAGGCATGGATCAAGGCATCGAGCGAGAGGGTCGGCGGCTGTGGGGCTGGTGTGGGTGCAGGAGGTGTACTGGGCTGATCCGGGCGTGGTCTCCTGAACAATGAGGCGGCAAAAGAAGCTGTATTTGCCCTAGGACGCGGCCCCCTAGTTGATGGCTCTAACTCTTGTCGGGACATTCATGAAGAGAAGAGCAGTAATGTTGGGCTACCGATTTCAAAATGAGGAATGTTTTGACCTTCTGGTACATGACATGAGCAATTTTGAGTCCTCTTCAAAGCCAAAAGACGATTACCTCGACGATTCAAGGGAAATAGGTGGGGGTTCGAGAACAAGAACGATATTAAGCTCCATTTCCCGTCCTTTACTCATGTGATCACGTGATGCGTGCGCGTGCGCACTGCGCGTCCACAGTGCAACCTTTTCGGGGGCAACTTAAATTTGGGGCGTGTAAGTTGACTGTTGGAAAAAAATACTCCGTGCTACCATATTCTTTACTTCCAGAAACAATCAGTTTGAAAAACGGAATGCATGGTTGTGAAATGTCTATTTCTATATAACGGCAGACAAACTTTACATATCAAAATAATACAAATAATAGTAAAAAATTAAGATTAAGTGAGATCAATGATATCGTTTGAGATCAGCCGATTCGAGTTCGTTGCTGTAGCACCAAAGCGTGATGTAGATCTAGCCGCAGCCCTGGCTCTAGCGGCCATAAGCGGTGGAAGGTTTCGCGAAACTGGATCCGAAGGCGAATCTGAATCTGAAAGCTCTATCACATCGCCAGTCGGCTTCTCAGGACGAGGTGGTCGAGCAGCTGCAGAAAGAGATATAGGCTGGCTATTGCTTTGTGGAGATGTATGAGTAATTTTCTTGCGCGGAGATTTCTTCAGATGAGATGTGCTCTCAGACTCGGAAGCCGAGTTTGTGGTCTTACGGCTCTTCCTCTTCGATGGTGAAGAAAACATCGTGTCTTTCACTGTTGATTCCTTCGCCCATGAAGGCAGATCGTCTTCATCTGAGGGCAAAGACGGCAAGGCTGAGGGCTGTGATGATGAAGCTTGCGAGGTCGCCGTTGGATAGGGGAAAGCTGTTCTATTACGTATGCCAAACTCGACAGGAGCAAGTGCAGGACGTGAATTCTCGGCTCGAGCCTTTGCTCTTGGTGGTTCACTATCCGGGATGACCTCCTTTGACATCGAAGAGTTAACATGCGATATAGAAGGGTCGTATGGTTTTTTCGGCGTGATTGACGAAGATCCAGATTGAATTACGGAATAGAACGATTTCAGGTCGAGGCTTGGAGCGGCAGCGGTTGCGGTGGGTTTCTTCTTCGTTAGGTCCTTGATACCGACCCGAGTGGAGATGGGTGATGAGGTGAAAGCGGAAGTCGTTCTGGTAATAGGGGTGTTAGATATTGTGGGTATACTGGAGGTAGAGGGAAGTGGAGGATTGGCTCTCGGAATCAGATCTTTTGAGAGCAGACGGGAGGGTAAATCGCTGTCACACGAGTCGTTCCCACCTTCCTCATCCTCAGAGGAGACTGCAACGGATCTCATTGGTATAGGTGCCACTCGAGGTGTTGCTGTCTTCAACTTTGTAACAGGGGATGGCGAAAACAAATTCGGTCCATTGTTCGCTCTGGCGGGAGAAGAAAATAGATCCTCGTCTTCGAGTAGCTCTTGGACCGCTTTCGATTTAGCAGCAGCAGCCGCAGCAGCCTTCTTAGTTGGTTTACGAGGAGCTTTTTCCTTGGGCACTTTCTCTTTAGCCGGTGCACGGCCCATCCCTTTCCTCGCCTTCTTCAGCTTCTTCTCCTCTTCCTTCTCTTCAAATTCCTGGACCAGCTGCGGCTCTGCGAGTTTGACCATACACGCCGGCATCCAAACCCGCAGCGTAGTCTCCGGATCGATTGGGGCAGCTTTCCCCCGCTTCTTGGGCGCGCCCTCCTCGTCTCCCTCGCCCTCCGATGCCCACTCATCTGGACCTTCTGGTACTCGTATGCCTTTGATTCCGGACTCTGTCATCCGGACAAGTTGCTTTGGGGAGATTTCCAAGCGATATTCTAGCAGGCCATCGGTCGATGTATGATTCCGAGTGGAATGCACTCTCAAAATCAGCCTCTCTCCGTCGTCCTCGTCTTCAGAGTCTGAATCCGAACCATGTTTCTGAGGTGTCGTGAGGGCCATAGAGGAGAAGTGTTTAGCGATCAGCTTCGACGGCGTCCCGCAATAAGTGGCTGTTTTCGGTTTCCTCGGCGTGGCAAACACTGATGTATGCACGCTGGATTTTTCGTCGAGATCCAAAACCGCGCGACGAAGGATGCGCAACACGATCGAGTGCCAAATGACGGTTCGGAACCGCTTGATGATCGCCTCCTTGTAGCCCCACTCAAAGTAGAATTCACAAGTTTCAGCGAGTTTTGCCAGGTTCGGTTCCTTTGACCAGGTCAGTTTCAAGTTGTTGCTCTCCCTTCCCATACTCTCCGATGTGATGGGACAAACATACGAGAGTAAAACGTCAATGTTGGGGAAATCCTCGGGAATGGATTTTGCGAGTGCGCCTTGTTTTCGGCCAAGACGGCCCTTTGAGTTGGTTCGAAGCTCGTCACGCAACTCCTGTCTCCACATCACAAGGTATTCAGAGAGATCTTCGCGATCGAGAGTTCTCGCTGCCTCGTACAGACTGTCACCAAAACCACATTTAGCGAGAGCATGGGATGTAGTGACACCGAAACGCATTAGACCTCCTTGTTCGTAGTCTCCGCCACTCATCAGGCCTATAAGGATCATCCCGCCGCGGGTGAGCCTTATATCTGGATGATTGGTGATATCTTCTAGGCGGAAGACGCGAGTGTGGTTCTTGTCGTCTTTTCCAGCAGAGTTGAGAGCTGGATTGGCACGATTTCCGGAAAGGGTGTTGCTCGAGCTGTGATGGAAGAGATAGGCAGGGTTACGAAGCGCTCACGGATTGAAGGTTGGCGACATACTTTCGAATGACTGTCGTGGCGCCAAAAAGAAAGTTGTCCACGTCGTCAGAAAGAATTCCATCGATAATTCCTATTCTGTTGAGATAGGCTAGTTCAGCCTCAGCCTCTCCCGGAGCCTGCAACAATGAGATTTTAAAGCAACGATATGAAAGAGAATACGAACCATTCTCCATTCAAAGCCAAACGCCTCCACAATCTGCTTCATGCCAGGTATAAGCTTGTTACTAGTTTTATTAATCTTCTTCCCCCTCTTGATATCTGGGCGTTTCGGTCCGTCGAAGACGAAGATCGGGAGAAAAGTGGTGTGCATCAGAGTGGCGCAGCGAAAGAACAGCGTTCGCAAGACAGGATTTTCTCCTTCGCGCCCATATTCTGCATGAAAAAACCATATACTTGCGTCTATTCCGAGGCGAAATCCACGCTTTCCGTCTGGATTGGCTTCGAAACCCTCTTTGATTGCAAGGTCCGTCATGGACCGAGTTTGGGCCGCAGGCTTCAGCACCTAAGATCGCAAGTAGTCATAACCATGTCGAAACATCTGCAGATTACAGATTATACGTACGTCCCAGAGACCAGCAACACCCATCGCAACGTAGGAAATAGGAAAATACAAGTCACAGCGGTAATGAGCGGAGAAACGCGACAAAAATGGCTTTTATTCAACTTGAACGCGCTCACGTGATCGACAATGAGGTATGGCCCGTTTTAGTAATTTCAATTTGGCTTGACGCGGATGGAGCGAATTTTGTTGGCCGAAGCCAAGCCTTGACAGTTGCTTGAAAGCAAGGTAAAAGCGTACCGCAAGCTCGCTCTTACGCTGAGTTAACAGTCATGGCCAAGAAATGGCCTCCAAAATTTCGACGATAGGCCTGTCAAGCAATAACGAAGTGATTGCGGATATGCATCTCACAATGTTGGATATATACGATGCGTGATTAAGAAACAGAATCATCCTTTCAGATGGCTAAGGAGGTGTACTCAATTATAGTAGTAAGAGTTTTGGTTTCAAAACACCATCAGTAAATCAAAAAGTGATGAGAAAAACTGGTCGGATAGCATCATCGGAATATACAATCGTTTCGTTCAAACAATTATTTTCGCGTTCAAAAACGACCTAGCAGAAGAAAATGTTTACTATTTGTGGCGACATAAAAAATTTGGCTTTACCGAATGAGATCCCGGGGGGCAGGCCATCACTTCGTTCCAACGGGAGACCTTGCGAACGGTCCCTAGAATGACCTTCGTTAAAATAATAGCACCAGACCCGCTGGATGTATAACTATAGGCTCTAATGAGATTGTCAGACAGGAAAAAATTACATAGAAAAAATGAAGCGCACTTGTTAGACGCGGAGGAAGTATAAACCCCAGGTCCAAAGCTGGGAAAAGGGGAGTCAGCGAAAAAATAAGCAAACAATCAGCAATTAAAGAACAAAACGTACGCTCCTTGTGGACTTGCGAGACTTGTCTTGAAAGATGTTCTAAGTATAGAACAAAGGGAACAACTCGTGTTGGAACAGAGTTGAGTATTATTGCCGGAACCAAGGCTACATCGTCGAGTTGTGCCATGATAACGGAATACTTCATTACCTATACGTTTCCTGCAACAATTGACCATAGTTGGAGAGACTCAGACATTATATGAAATTGAGAATTACTTGTATTGGTCGTAAGGTTGCAAAAATTCTTTCCCTTCGATGATTTTGAAGACGTGCTTGATTATTGGCATAGGATTAGTCGGAATCATCCAGGAATCCTTGAATTTCTTCTTAACTTCGAGGCAAAGTCTGCATAAGAATCTCACATAGAAGAGTTTAACTTACCGAACTCATACGTAGTATGTCCAGTTGGAGCTTCGAGAATTAATGGCGTTGACTTGGTCGCGATAATCTTACATGTCCTGCCGCATAGATGATATGGCTTGATCTTCGGGCGACTTTTGCAAAAAAGGCATGCCATTTTCGCAAGATCCTCGCAGCCTGCATCACATTGGTTCTTGCCTGCTACCTTCGGGCGGCGGTGGCAATACTGGTTCGGAAGAATGAGCGTCACAATCCAAGGATAAAGCTGACAACGACTAACATTACACATATTGGGATTTGCGGAACCAGTCTTGGACAGTTTCTCGGTGCATGCGATTCCGCAAGTAACGAATCTACCATCCTCGCAGAAGCCGACTAAACAAACCTACAAAGGGAGTTTATCAGATTATCATACGGGCGCTTATTTGATCACCATCGATCCACTCACAACACACGAATTGCGTTGTCGAGAGGCAGCTTCCGTTCGAATAGGCGGGTTTTGGAGGTTTAGGGATCGAAGATCATGGGATAGTTCATCTATAGTTGATTGTCGCCGCCTTGATGGACCTGCGATGGATGATGCCATTCTCCTGATTGTTGCAGGGCTGCGTTGGTTGGCAAATCTCCTCACACTCGTTCCGTCCGATACGCTCGTCGAAGACGGGATGGACTTCTTCAAACGGTCGTAGACCTTGGCGCAAGTGCGTCCGCATGTCGGGTAACTTTTGCCATTGGCTGAGTGCGGTGGTCTTTGTTGGCAAACCTGAAGAGCCATGTTAGCAGATACAGGCGGTACGTTGTAAACGCATTGCGCTTACAATGCAAACGTTTATTCCCGGGTAGTACGTTCCCGTTTCCTCTGAAGGTTGCTCAATGATGTCCTCGTCGCCGTCCTCATCAGCAAAGGTACGATCATACAGTGGATCTTCGTCCTCTTGCTCGTGAATGGTGTTAGCACGTTGTAGAAACGCCATCTTGAGTGGGAAGTACTGGCGCTGATTGGAAACAACAGCGAGTGGATGAAGGAGTCGTTGTGAGAGAGCGGCTTGAGACGATATATAGGATGTGGCAATTCAGAACGGATTTCCCAGATTCGTTTAGATGAATCCCAGAGTACAATGAAATCAGATTCCAAGGATCCAGTAAAGCGATTGCAGGAACGGCACTCAAGGATGTCATATCAGACGTTTGACAAAAGTTGGATACAAAGAAGGCACTCGATCAGAACCCTCAGGCTATGCACGCCCCCATGCCGAGGCTGGCAGCGAGCGCTTATTCGAAACATGGTCACTTGATTAGTTCCTCTCCTATCCCACGTCGTTTCCTTATCGTGGGCAATCTCTGACATTTGACTCACACGATGGAATCCTACCCACCCGCACCTTCCTTGTCCCCATCTGGAAAATATTAGTGCTCAAGCCAATGTCAGTCAGACTGACACGCTTTTTGATGGCACCCATTTTGATGATACTTCGTATATGAACGCACACTTTCTTCCGTATTCATCATCTCGTCTATCATATCAATCGACCAATCCACAATGTCGAACATATCTCGAGAGGAAAGTCGAGCGCTCTCTCGAAACCAATATCGCCAAGGACCAACTCCTATGGACGACAATCGCATGGACGTTGACTCCGAGGCGGAACGCACATCCATTGCGTTAGAACGAAGTTTAGAGAACCTCAATGTTAGACCGATGGATGATGCAGCAGGCGCACTTTCAGTTAGCACGAGAGTCATGGATACAGCACCATCAGGAACATCGCACCCCCTTGTATCAAGTCCAGAACCGAGTGCCAACTCGATCTACGCAGGCACGTCGTCTTCCACTGCTACCCAAGGCTTTAGCAACGACAATGAACTTTCGAGCTCGGAATATATGCCAGGAGAATACCTGTCGGTCGAGTCTCCTTCATCTTCCATTGATCCTCCGCCACCAACCTATTCTAGTGCCGTGAAGCAAGGACGGGCCAAACCTATTTGTATTGTAGGCTTCATCGTTGTATTTTCAGTGGGATGAGTCTTAGTATCGCTCCTTTCAGATATGCGAAAAGAAACCTGCTTACAACGATGGCGTCAAAGCGTATCCTACGTGTGGTAACAGCTGTGCACGCAAGCTGGAAGCCATCCAAGGCCTTGACCAACGCCACCCGTATTCGTATACACACGAACAAGGATATTCACGATCGCGATCACCTCCAATCAAAATGTGTATTGTAGGTCCTAACATTATCTATGCATCAAATAATTATCTACAAATCGTCGCAGGTATGCAAAACTCGCCCACAATACGAAAAAGGTGGGAAGAGTTACGAAACATGCGGGCTAACATGTGCAGCCAAGTTAAGTTCTAGCTCTATCGACAAATGCGAGGTAGGATTGCAAATTATTTCTCTTTCTACCGGTTCAATTCTCTGGAAATATACAGTTCTGTCAGATCAAGGCCAAGGCATATGATGGTTACAACAAAAAAGCCCCTTATTGCAGTATAACTTGTCGAGATAAGGCACAAAAACGAGGCTAGTAAACTGGCCTCCGTCGGAAACTCTCTTATCTCTGACACGCATCCTTGTTACAGCTGCTGCCGTCGCAAGTTCTTCTACATGTTCAACATGCCTTATTTGCTGGAAAGCCGCACGTGTAGGGGATAGGAACGACTTTTGTTCCCCCGCTTGTCATGCCGTTTATGAGAATAATTCCCCGGGCCTATTCGAGATTCCGAGGGGACATATTTCATTCAGAAGAGGTAGGCATTAAATTGACGCTCTTTTACTTGATTTCTAATTTTTTTTAATTGGGCTCAGTCAGCGACCATTGTTCTTCAAGCTGGAAGGACACGAATTCATCCGTCCCAGCAATCAAGAAGATATACATGGTGGGTATATCAGCTGCTACAGAGGCTGCCCATCTTGCATATCAGTACGTCTTCGATTCTTTGAAGCAGTTTGAAGTCTTCTCAAATCGATATCATCTCAGAAGTCGAGTGGAGCAATTGTCGCGCGGGATCATTAGGGCCAAGACTTCCAACACGAAATCGCTCTGGATAGGAGTATCGCGGGAATGCTTGTTTGGAGACACCGGGGTTGTTGATCCCTGTGCGTCAACAACTTGCTACCTCTGCAGTCTCGTGAGGACAGCGATACATCCTCAGATATTTGCCAAAGGTATCAAATGCACGGATCAGCTAGATCGGTATGTGAAAGAATTTAATTTAATATTGCCTGCACTCATTCCATTGCGTTTCAGAGCACTCGCATATTATTCAAAAAATAGGAAACAAACAACATCCAATCTTGCTGTGCTTGCGAATGTCGTTCTCGGGAACGAGGCCGAGATTTCAATAGACGAAGACATCGTGCTTCCTCAAGGACACGATTCTGTAGGTCTTACCTTACATATCTACATATGCTGACTGAACGATCTGCGTCTGATCCTTTCTTTCAGATTCGCCTGCTACAACGACGAGGAGGACTACTGTCGGGTAAAGTGAGCTATCAAGGTGCATACATTGTGTTTGCGGCGGAGGCTGTAAGGCCAGTTTACATTATCTCGTACGATTTCGAATGAATTTGTAGCTATACAGTATGACAGTCCGACAGTTGTGTTACTATACTTGAGTACAAGCAATACTACATCGAATGATTTCACGTCTGCGCTTCCTTATTCCCCGTGAAGAGGAACAGTTATTTAGGCTACAACAGGATATCTGTACAGGTAGTACGAAACACATGTTCTGCAGAAGACGAACTCAAAAGGTTATTAGAAATACGGGTCGAATAGCGTCATCAGAATACACGATCGTCTCATTCGATGGTCCATTCTGGTCATAGACCACCTATACCGCAAATGAATGATCAGCCTGACCGTCAAGTGATTTTTTTAAAATACCGAATTAAATCCAGGAGGGCATGCCTTAACCACGTTCCCAGCTGTAAATATTTGGACCTTCCCCAGAACAACCTTGGTCAAAATGATCGCGCCCGCACCGCCTGCCGTGAAAGCGTAGGATCTAAACGGTAGAAAAGAATTATGGCTGTGACACCAGACGCAGGCACTCATAAAAGAGGAACATACAAATTCGGTGCAGACGATGAGTAGACGCCTGGTCCAAAACTACAGTGTAACGAATATGAAGAGGGCAGTGGTGATGCAATGGGGGAAAAATCAGCTCACCTGCCATTAGGATTCGCTAGGCTTGTCTTGAACGAAGTCCTCAATATACAGCAAAGGCGACAGGTGCTACTGGCACAAAGCTGCGTATTTCCGCCAGTGCCCAGCGTGCATTGTCTGCTCGTTCCATGGTAGCGAAAAACCTCGTTGCCGACGCTGTTCCTGTGTACCATAACCATGATACGGCTGTCAAAAAACTGGTGAGCATAATTACTTTGGATTGACTTACTTGTATCGGTCGTAGGGCTGCAAAAAATTCTGACCTTCAATTATTTTGAATACTTTCTTGATCGTCGGAATAGCTGTCGCGGGACTCTTCCATGACGTTTCGAATTTCTTCTTGACTGACGGCCATTATTAAGTTTTAAAATATCAAAATTTTTACTAAAAAATAAACGTACCGAACTCGAAGGTAGTATGCCCAGTTGGCGCCTCGAGGATCAGCGGCGTAGTCTTCGTCGCAATTGCCTTGCATACCCTACCGCACAGGTGGTACCTCTTGAACTTTGGGCGACTCTTGCACATCAAGCAAGCCGATTTGGCGAGCTTACCGCATGTCATCCCGCACTGGTCGTGGCCTGTCACTTTTGGACGGCGATGACAATACTATGTGATGCACAATTAGTTCCAATTATCGACGATGCCCGTCTAAAGGTCAACTGACGTTGCACATATTCGGGTTTTCCGACCCCGTCTTGCACAGTTTTTCCGCACATGCCATGCTGCACGTAACGCGCTTATCGTCGCGACAAAATCCGATTAAACAAACCTACGAGAAATACGGCGTCATCAGTATGAGGCCGTCGCTCGCGGCGGGCACTTAAAATAACCGCCCGAAATCGACACGCACTACACACGGTAACGCAGGCTTGCGCGCTACCCTAGGCACTTGAGCAAGGAATTGATTTCCTGTGTTCTGGATATAGCGTCCCCGCGAGCTATCACGATCGCTGATCTGTGTCCTACCCACTCCAGCAACATTGGCAGGAAGTGAATGATCAAGTCGGGGACGCTGGTCTTGACGGCGGTTCTGAGGCTGTGGCAACGGCCGAGCTGGTAGTGAATTACTTCTACTTTTCAGTTGCTCAAGGACACGGGCGCAAGTCATTCCGCATGTCATATAATTATTTCTTCCCTTCGAATACGGTGGTCTTTCGCGACAGATCTGCATTCATACCAGAATAAGTTGAAGAACGCGTCACTGTAGATTCAAACACTTGCAATACAGATGTTAATTCCAGGAAAATATCCGGCGGGTAACTCGACGATGTCCTCGTCACCGTCCTCGTCCTCAAAACCGGCGTCGTCTTCTAAGTCTTCGTACATGGCCCGTCTGATATTTTCATCGGCCAACAGAGCCATGGCAAACAGAGAAGAAATGGAATAGCCCAGACTCTGATTTGACTCGCATATGGCATCGTTACATATATGTGGCATCCTGTGAGTATTATGACGTTACTCTGTGGGGACCTTTCCCAGTTCAGGATTCTGCCACCACTGGCAATGATCTATTTCAAGTTCATTTCTTGCGCACTCCCACAGGCTACGCTCGCAGTCACATTATATTTGGTTGAATTATCATCCATCGCAGTGCTTTCCTAAGTTTGTCAACTGCGGCACACCTTCTCTTGCGGGCGAGGTCTTCTGAAACGTATCACGACTCCTCGAGGCTCTAAGCTCAGAGCCCCTAGGCCTTATTCAATACAAATCACAGAGCAAAGAACCCTAATCCCCACCATGCTTTCATATATCTATCTTGAAAGACAACAGGCACTCCCATGCCCCCACTGCGTGTCCTCCACATGGCCTGTCCGCCCTCCCATCCAATGCGTATTCGTCATCTCCATCACCATCCGCAGCGTACTAGAACCACGGGACATCCACACGGGGCCTCCACACGCCCCAATCTCCTCCGTTAGAGTTACAATCCCCAATCGACATTCGCCGATACCGAGCGATGTCCCGTGCTGTCACTGATAAGCGCCCAAGAAGCACGATAAATGGTGCCAGAAATAGACTGCGTGGATTGATCTAAGTACTCTCACGTAGGAATCCCCATCAAACTCCGGATTTGTGTTCTTGGACAACGATGTATTGGCGCGAAGGAATCCTAGATTCAATTGTTTGCACTTGAGCACCTTGCACAAAGCACTTGCATTGCGTTTCTTCAGTGTGTGCCATCGCATGGTCCTGAAGTTCCGTGGTGAGTATTACACTTGGGTCGTTGCGCTCATCCCCAAAATCTGATGCCACCCGTCGCCGATACCGTCCTTGCTGGTGCTGTGGTTGTCCTTAGTGGCATAACAGCTGTTTACGCAGCGATGCCCAGCTCGAAGTCGACCGCAAATTCCAACCAGCATCTAGCCGCACCCCGAAAGAGGGAAGGCTCGACCTCCGCCTCCGCACAAGCGGCCGCCATGGCCAACTCAAGCTCAAGTACGAACTCCAAGCGGGTACCCAACCGCCGTGAAATCCCAGAACAGAGTGGCCCACTCGCAATAACCTCCACAACAACGCGCTCGACTAATCACAGCTCCCAATCAGAGCGCCCTAACCCAACAAATAATACCACAACGCCCGTTTCACGACCCATGGCGAAAATGTACACCGACGACCGCCGCGCGATCCTGCGTAGCATCGCTGACGAGACGCTCAATACTCTGGAAAAGGGGCTCTATGTATTTAGAGGTGTCGACTACAAACTCAACGGGCGGGTTCAAGATGCAAAGAAGAATACGAGATACTACGCTCCTGAATGCTCCATCATCTCGTGGGGATCGACAAGACCAAGGAACACCTTCCAGTCTCCGGCACACATCTCCGTGCTCCAGATCTCCACACTCGACGCCGCTCGGCTCCTTGAGAGTATGTACCGCATGGAAGGCCATCAGGCCGGGAAAACTGGCGTGCTCAACTTCGCGTCGGCGACGCAGCCGGGCGGCGGGTTCAAGAACGGTGCCGAGGCGCAGGAAGAGTCCATCGCGCGCTCATCTACACTCTATCCCGTGCTCACACAGACCGCCGAGGCTGCCAAATACTACGACCTCCACGTCGGGATGAATCGGCCAGCCCACGCGTACTACACGCACGCGATCATCTATTCTCCAGGCATTTGTGTCTTTCGGGACGATGACGGGGTATTTACCTACCCATTTACGGTGGACGTGTTGAGTTGCGCAGCAGTCAACGCGGGAGAGGTGCGCAAGACAACCCATACACCAACGCATGCAGGGCTGGAGGTGGAGATCGAGAAGGAGATGGCAGAGCGCATGGGCCGCATTTTGTACGTGTTTGAAAAGCAGGGTGCGAGCAACCTCGTGTTGGGAACGTTTGGGACAGGCGTGTTCCGCAACGATGTCGCCACTGTCGCGCGGTTGTGGGCGCATTTGCTGGTTGTGCCCGAGGCGAGATTCAAGCATTCGTTTGAAAGGATTATTTTTGCGATTACCGGGGAAGAGACTTTCGCCGAATTTCAGAGCGCGTTCGATGCGTGGATGCATCCTTCTGTAACGCGAGCGTCGAATAGAAATGCAAGAGCATCTGGACAGGGGGATCTCATACAGCTATGAATTCGTGTACACAATAGATAATATGTTTTTCGGGAATGGCAAAGCTGCCTCTTTCTACCTATTGCTCTCAGACCCTGCCTCATTATTCCTCGACGACTCGCGAACGGTTGCGAGCAACTATCTTCCTCAGTGAGGGCAATTTCTACCCTGCCGTTTTTTATTTATTTGAATATTGAATTTGTAACAGCGATCGGAACCAAAAAATTTTTCCTTTGTAGTTTGAAATGCGTGTTCGAAAAATAAGAGCCTTGAAGAAGTTTCATTCATTTCTGGAGTTATCAAAAAACATCCAAACATAACTGCACATCGTATGACAAATATTCAAAGTGTTTTCAAACAAAGTATTCAGCTACTGACGTCGTCGGACAACATAGGCCGCAAAACGTCAGCGCAAGTTAAAAGGTTATTAAAAAGACAGGCCTAATCGCATCATCAGAATACACAATGGTTTCATTCAAACTCCCGTTTTGGCGGTCAAAAACCACCTATCAGACGAGAGTGACTCATAAGCCACGGTAAAGTTAGCAACAGCAAGAAAATGATGATACCGAATGAGATCCAGGAGGGCAAGCCGTCACTTCCTTCCAACCGCTAACCGCGCGAACGATCCCTAAGATGACCTTTGTTAAGATGATAGCTCCAGACCCGCTGGAGGTATAGCTATACGCTCTGACGAATTTACCAGATGAACAAGGTGAAAAATCGATTGGAAGCAAAATTATACTTGTTAGATGCGGAAGAAGAATAGATTCCAGGTCCAAAGCTGGAGAAAGCCGTATTCAAAGTATGTAAATAAATGAGCTGCTTTAAAATAAATAGAGGAACGCACGCTCCTCCTGGGTTCGCAAGACTTGTTTTGAATGAAGTCTTGAGTATGGAACAAAGAGCGCAAGCCGTATTGGCGCAGAGTTGAGTGTTGTTGCCGGAACCGAGGGTGCATTGTCGAGTCGTGCCGTGGTAACGGAACACCTCGTTACCGACAAGTTTCCTAAAACAATAAACCGTTGTGATCAGAAACACGCAAAAATCATACGACACGGAACAGTACTTGTATTTGTCGTAAGGTTCAAGGAAATCTTTCCCTTCGATTATTTTGAAGATGTTCTTGACCGTAGGTACAGAAGTGCCCGGATACTTCCACGAGTCTTTGAATTTGTTCTCAACTGCAACAGAAAACTTATAAAATTTCTGCTTGAATAAATATCACAAAATTCTCTCACCGAACTCGTATGTGGCATGCCCTGCGGGTGCTTCGAGGATTAAAGGTGTTAACTTGGTCGCGATCGTCTTACAAGTCTTGCCGCAGAGATGGTATCGCTTGAACTTCGGGCGACTTTTGCATAGCAGGCATGCCACCTTCGCGAGCTCTATACATTGCTCACATTGATTCTTTCCTGTCACCTTTCCATGACGATGGCAGTACTAATCAAAAGAGTGAGCCTCACATCAAGCGACATCGACGACAATTTACTGACGTTGCACATAGTCGGGTTGGCAGAACCTGTCTTGCACAATTTCTCAGCGCAAGCGATTGTGCAGGTAACGTATTTGTCGTTGCGACAGTATCCAACTAAACACACCTGCGAGTGAATCAGATAAGGGTATCATCAGTTCATCACGGGCGCTTAAATGATGATCAGGATCAGCTCACGACACAAGGCAGGAAGTTGTTGACTTGTCGCGAGGCGGGTTCCGTTCGAATGGGCGAGTTTTGGACAGCAAGAGAGTCAAGTCTCTGTGTCAAGTTATCTACGGCAGAGTGCCGACGACTCGAAGGACTAGCAATGGATGACGATATTCGCCTGAATGGTGGATTGCGTTGGGTGACAATCCTCAGCGCGGTCGACCCATCTGAAGAACTTGGACTCGAAGGTTGGATGGGGAGAGCAGTAGAATTCCTCAAACGCTCAAATACCCGGGCGCAAGTGAGTCCGCACGTTGGGTAGCTCCTACCGTTGGCTAAGTATGGTGGCCTCTTTTCGCAGACCTGAACGACTTGATGTCAGCAATTTGCTGTTACCACTTCACGGCACTTCCTGTACTGCACTTACAATACAGACATTAATTCCTGGGTAGTATGTTTCTTGTGGCTGAATGGACTGCTCTACGATATCCTCATCGCCGTCCTCGTCGTCGAAGGTGTTGTCGATGCCGCATGAATCTTCCGCTTGCCCATGTATAGCATCATCATTGTGCTGCAGATACGCCATTCCACACAGGAAATATGAGAACTGATTGAATCAAGAAATAGGGAAACGAATGCAGATAGATGGAGGCGGCGTTTTGAGAACGGCTTGAGACGATGCATTCGATATATAGGATGTGCAATCCGGACCAGATTTCCCAGGTTCTTGTGAATCCTAGAGTGCAATGAAATTAGAATCAAAGGATTCCAATTGCAGGAACACAGTTGAAGGATGTGACATCAGACGTTTTGACAATAATTGGATATGAAGAAGGTACGGTACATACACACTCAATCATGGCCATCTCTGTGTGGAATTTGAAAGCAGAACTGGCTTCTGAAGCTCTTGCCAAACACGGCGCTGAGGCGCAGGAGTCCATCGCGCACTCCTCCACGCTCTACCATGTGCTTGCAGAAACTGCCAAATCCGCTAAGCGCGTACTACACACACGCGATCATCTATCACCCAGAATCTACGTATTTCGAGACAACGGGGTCGACATGGCCGAGCGCATAGGCCAATTTTTGTACGTGTTGGAAAAGCAGGGCGTACGCAACCTCATGCTGGGCACGTTTGGGACGGGCGTTTTTCATCATAACGTTGCGATGTCGCGCAGTTATAACAGTCTACAAGCACATTTGCTGGTAGTCCCCGAGGCAAGATTCAAACAAGTATTCTTCTGAAAGGATTATTTCTGAAATTACCGGTGAAGAGACTTGTACAAAATTTCAGATTGCGCGGATGCATTTCTGTCTAACCCGAGCGTCGACCGGAAAGAGGGGCATCTGGACATGTAATAATGTTTTGAACTTTGATTAATCTGAAGGGCTGGAGCGGAGCAAGCTCACGTGCCGTTATTTGTTTGGACCAAACAAATGGAGTATATAGTGAACCGAAAAAAGAAAAAATTGACTGGCATTCTGCCCAAGCATGCCCGTGAACGGATCTTTCCTCCTCCCCTCCCAAGCTCTTGAACATCTCAAGTCCTACGCCCGCAGAGATGGGCTTGCCGTCACGGATCTTATGGACTCTCAGGTCCACGGAGGGCTAACCTACAATGATTTCCTTCTCCTGCCTGGAAAAATCGACTTCCCCGCCTCCGATGTTATCACGGAGAGTCGCATCACCCGCAATGTCGTCCTCAAGACCCCCTTCATGAGCAGCCCGATGGACACCGTCACAGAGAGCAATATGGCTATTTCCATGGCTGTAAGCATTTTTTTTGCCTCGGGCTGTGATGACAAACTCACCGCTTCGCAGCTGCTTGGAGGTATCGGTGTTATTCATCACAATCAGTCAGCCGAATCGCAGGCTTCAATGGTTGCCGCTGTGAAGCGTCACGAGAACGGTTTCATTTCCGACCCTGTCGTCCTATCTCCCGAGCACCTGGTTGAAGATGTCCTTGATATCAAAGCCAGGCTTGGCTTCTGCGGTATCCCTATCACCGGTATGTATCTCTTCTTTTTCGCGTGCATGATGAGCACTTCACAACCTTCGTTCTACCGATTTAACGCGATTAAATTTGTGTGATCTGGGGATATCTTTTATACAAACATTATTCTGACCTCTTCAAATTTTCAATTCAATCCTCCCACAACGTCATACTGACATCTATTCTTAGATACTGGCCGCCTTGGAGGAAAACTGGTAGGCATCGTCACCGCTCGGGATATCCAATTCCGCGATGCGCATACTCCCCTTTCCCAAGTCATGACCACGGAGCTGGTTACCGCTCAACAGGGCGTCACTCTCTCCGAAGCCAACGACATCCTTCGGGACTCTAAAAAGGGAAAGCTCCCCATCGTCAATGCCGCAGGCCAACTTATCTCCCTCCTCGCTCGTTCTGATCTCCTCAAAAACCAATCCTACCCTCTCGCCTCCAAAAACCCCACGAGCAAGCAGCTCTATGCTGCCGCCGCTGTCGGCACGCGCCCCTCCGACCGCGAGCGTCTTACCCTCCTCGTCGAAGCTGGTCTCGACATTGTCGTCCTCGACTCCTCACAGGGCAACTCCATCTACCAAATCGAGATGATCCAGTGGATCAAGCAAACCTTCCCTAAGCTTGAAGTCATCGCTGGCAACGTCGTTACCCGCGAGCAGGCCGCCTCGCTTATCGCAGCTGGAGCTGATGGCCTGCGCGTTGGCATGGGCTCAGGCTCCATTTGCATCACGCAAGAGGTCATGGCTGTCGGTCGCCCGCAAGCCACAGCCGTGTACGCCGTCGCCGAGTTCGCAAACCAGTTTGGCGTCCCCGTCATCGCTGACGGCGGTATCGGGAACGTGGGACACATCGTCAAGGCCTTGGCGCTCGGCGCAGGCGCAGTGATGATGGGTGGGCTGCTCGCGGGTACGGAGGAGGCGCCTGGGGAGTACTTCTACCATGAGGGCAAGCGCGTAAAGGCTTACCGTGGAATGGGCAGTCTCGAGGCGATGGAGCAAGGCCAGGCGGCGAAGACGGGCACCAAGCTCGGCAAGTACCCCGCACCGAAGAAGGCGACAACCGTGGAGAACGCGGCCACGTCGCGCTACTTCTCCGAGAGCAGCGCAGTGAAGGTTGCGCAGGGCGTGTCGGGTGATGTGCAGGACAAGGGAAGCGTCAAGGCATTCCTTCCGTACCTTCATGTTGGGGTTCAGCATTCGCTGCAGGATATCGGCTTACGCAGTATCAGCGAGCTGAGGAAGGGCGTGCATGCGGGTAATGTGCGGTTTGAGTTGAGGACAGCAAGTGCGCAAGTGGAGGGTGGGGTTCATGGATTGAACTCGTACGTCCTTCCTTCCTTTTGTCCTATTATATGACCACGCTTCTGACATGGCGATGTATAGATACACCAAGAGGCTGTTCGCCTGAGCGCCAACGCCTTCGATCCTCGGGCATCTTGGGATATATCTTTTCTCTTAGTTTTTCTTTTTCGTTGCTATCATCTATCATGATTCATGTGTACTTGTACTTTCCGCCCTGTGGGAAGTTGTATATCCGCAATATCATTGACCACATTGTCGCTATTGTTTCACGACCAATACGTGGCTGATCAATGAACAACCAAATGTCAAGGACAACGTGTGCACTTAATTTCGGTGAGCACTTCGCTGTTGCTTAACCAAGTAAGCGCTTTGAATTGGTCTCTCGCATGTTGGCGCTCATTGTGTCTCGATATAGACTTGATAATCGATATTAAGCGACTCGTGCTCGCGCTATCTTCCTGAAAGCAATAACCTCGGAACATACGAAGCGCTGTGTAATCTCAACACAAGTGCAAGCAGGTGTCTGGCAACAGGTTTAAAAGCGGGTCAGCAGGATGCTTCACTCACGTCTTCCTTCCCTTCGTTCGAGGTAATGCACCATTTTCAGTACCTTCATTTAATTGCTCCACTGTTGACGGTTCCCTTCAGTCTATCCTATCTAAACACACGTACTCGTGAGCCCTTCCGACTCTACCTATCCGTAACCTTCAGGTCAACGTCTGAATTGTCTTGCAGTATCTTTCAACCTTGAATTTCAACCCTGAAAATTATCATCGGCCATGACAAACCATTGCAATCGGAAAGACACAAACGGCAACGCCCGGCCTTGCGGAAGTACTTGCAAGTGCGGCTGCGTAGAAAAAAAGGATGGCGCGTACACGGACCTGTGCACTCATGGCACGAATGCCGTGTGCCCAACCGTGACGACGACATCCACTGCCACACAGGGAGGATGTACTTGTGAGGAATGACGAGTGCTAGATCATCAATGATGCATGATGTCGGATGATACTTTTGTATCTAATCTATGGAGGGATGGGAGATATAAAATCGCGATTGTGCTTCTGTGTATGGATGTACATATAATCTGAAATATTGCGTATTAATATTCCAGCCTAAGCCTTCCAATTGTGATCACCTGGAGATCAGTGCGAGGGGGTCAGAATGTGCGTAACGGTCGCTGGTGATTCTAATTATGGCATTGTCATACTGATCTTCTAATTTGAGGTAGATCATACGGCGAGCGCTGACTTTAGGCTGATAAAGCCAGCTAATCGATGATTCGCACCTGCCATTTGTGTTCAGGATACTTTATTGTCGCTCTTTATACGATTGAGAGACAGGCCCCGCTTCGAAGATTACTATCGATTCCATTCGTATAAAGTTCCTACTTAGGATGTCATAGCATTTCATTGCCTTTCTTTCTTCGTCGTTTGGGGTGAACCACATCACCTGCAGTTCCTTGCAATGCAGAACAATGGACTGTATATAGTAAAATTCTTTTGAACTATGTTAAGTAGCGTAGGCGAGCCTTACACAACGGACAGCCTGGCTCGAATCTAATTCTCATAGTATATGACGCACCTCTGTACCTGATGACACCGTTTCATGGAGACTTGGGGTGCACCTGTGAGCTCCAAGTTTTCTTTCCGGTAGCACTAAGTAATATAACATGATCGATTTCTCCCCCTCTGAGCAGGTATTGACCTCTCAATGCTCACCGACCGGATGCGTCAATTGAACGTAATACGGTAATTGGCTAATGGTCTATGTTTTTCCTATAGTACGAAGTATACTGTATATCGGGCAGTGCGTTATTCGACTTCAGGCATTGATGGATAGTGGTGGCTCTTTTTTGTAAGTGATGTAAACTTTATCGAATGTCGCATCCAGATGTAACTATCCTGCTCAGCCATCAATGCGTCACCACTTATAGGTCACCGCCCAACAGCGGTTTCCGAGTTGGGAAGAGCTGAAATTCCGATCTAGATATAAATCTGCGATATGAAGAGGTCTACCCATACAATTATTACGTTGAATGGTCTACGTTTATATGTATCCTCTTTTTCAGCACTTCTGTTGCAAACGCCAAGTGATTTGCATTTCCTTTTCTGGGTGGATTCAATCGCCTATTAAGCGCCCAGGCACCATTTTCACCAAGATTCTCCACTTATAAGCTTGGCATGTTGCCCGTACTGATACACGTTTTACATATAAATCAAAGGGGTAAGCAGAACTGAATAAAAATTGTGGCTGGTAAAAATCCGCAGTCTCACGCATACCAGTAAAATTTTCTACAGTCATCCTGATTTTCAAACAGTTAATTTAAAGAGTATGTAAATTCATGGATGCAGTATGCCTGATCTGTATATGATGCAAGGACATGGAAATATATTTCCCGCGTCCGCGACCTTCGTATTCTAATGAAAACCACGTGGTTCGAAGTTTATATAATGTTAATGAAGGTGATCAACTTCAGAAGAGACGGACCCCGAGGAAAAATGAGATGATGCTATATTAAACTTGTGTGCTTGGAGCTTAAATAGGGCGATGTGATTGTGTCTAGAGAAAACAAGGGGCCCGGGCTTGCTGACAGCTCATATAGTGTCTACTGTGTTGGGAAGATTCTATGCTTCTGGGTAGGTACGGTGACACGATTGTTTACTCGAATTTGACAGTGAGCCTGATATACTCATTTTTCTACCACGTCCCCTTGTGTGGTAGTGCGGACCCGCAGGCGCAAAGACCGGATCCCCAGACAATTTCGTATCTGTGGAGTTCATCTCAGAACCGCGTTCGTTGTGTCACCAATTTTGTCCTTTTCACTTCGTTGAGTACGGATCAAGGATTCTGGCTAAAGCTGGAATTCTACGACTGTTGCATTGAAAGAACATATTTCCCATATATCCCAATACATTGCGCCATTTGTCCGAAGACGTTATCGATGGATGGTTGGTTGGATAGATGGGAAAAGTCAAAATGTGAGTCACAACATGCACATGACGTAGAAAATTGTGAAACTAACACACACCCGTCCGACATGACATCCCTTTGACCAACAGTATCTGATTCGATAGGATTTAGGCTCTGAGGTGATATTGGTTGTTTAAGGGAAGTTAGTTCATAAAAGCAGGTATATCTTGCGTCTTGAAGATCAGTGCTTGAGGTTAAGAGCCAGGGTTCCTCGAGCATGAGAAAGCTCCAATCATTCGAGATCTATTCCTCGTGTATAGCTTCAATAATAGCACAGAGAACATTCGGTGTTTGGCATTCACAGCTTTTGGAAGTCCTCTGCGGCTGTTCTGTGCACAGCGCATTATCTTGACTTGCTATCAGTCCCCACTCCATCGGCCTGTCATGCCAATTGAACGGATGCTATGAAACTGAAATTTACAAGCACCGACTTGATAACAAATCGGCGGATTGGGTCGACTGTGACTGGCTAATTTCGCAGGTATGTTCCCGCAAGTGTTCAAACGTTCAGGGCCGACTCGCACAGCCATTTTAAAATTAACTCTACCAAACAAAAAACGAGGTTTCAATTCAAAATCGCAGTAAAAAATAAGCAAAAGTAAATCGATTGAAGGCCGAGCGGCATTGTATACATGATGAATGATTCGGGAGTGAAAGTCGGAGGCTATGTAGAGCGCTGGATGTGTAACGCTTTGAGCTCACATGACAAAAAATCGGGGTAGCTAATGTAGGCGACCAAAATTTTTGTGCCTATCTATCTTGAAATTCCATCGCATTTATAAACTCTGCTATATATGCGATAATGGGACATCCTATTTTTTGGCCACTGCCCACTTCGCCTCAATGGCCCACCCGAGTCTTAAGCGTCTCAAAGCTGCTGTCTCAGTAGTGTTTCGATGTCCAGCAAAATTGCAGCCTACAATACTAGTTCCTCAAGCGCAACATTCCCCGGCCCCTTTCTCTGAACCAGGCACTATCGAGAATGTCAGCTCACGCAGTCCAACTCTTAACTCACTTTCGGAAGAGAAAAGTGATATGGAGGCACCACAGACAAAGTTAAGCGTTCAAGGTATGTAGATCTACAGATATCACTAACTTATCTTCGCCGTTATACTGATACGTTTTCTAGGCCCAATGACAGCCCACTTCCCGGCCCCAATGTCAAATGCTGCACGCAGTAAATCACAGAGGGAAATAGAGATAAAGTGGCTTGCAGTTTCTTATATGATGGAAGAATGCAAGGACTTTAAGGAATCCATACTATATGTTGCGAAGTTTACCAAGGTGCGTATCGTCTCGATTTCCATTGAACAGTATCTGTTCTGACCATCCGTATTAGGAATCACAAGGATTGCCTAATGTGGTAGACTTCACGGAGAAGTGCGGATCATTTGTCTTCCAATTCACCGAGGTCTACGGAACGGTCCTGCCGGCTTCGTACTCAACAATTTCGGAGTTCCTCATGTTAGTCTCGCTTCGCTTTGCACTCCTCGTAGCTGTACCAATCACTCGAATGTTTCTTGTATAGCCCTCTTCGTGAATTGGATCGTATCCTGTCAGATTTTCGACATCTCGATAACTCGGATGACGTGGCGGAACGAAGCGTGAATCGCACGCTCTCAATATTGTTCGAAAAGTTAGAAGCAGTCAAGGTAAGATCCATTGGCGTTTCGTTCGACTCTTTTCAGCCACGGATTCATTCTCGTCACCAGAAATTCTATCCCCTTGTCAATGATGATGATCGTATCGAGAGACGTCCCAGCACAGTCAAAGCAGAGTTTGATTCTTTCCTCGATACCTCAATTACATTGTTGGATATGATTAGGGATGGGTGCGATCTCGTTCCGCCTGCTTTCGTCAAACCGGCGGTAAATTTGGCTTGTGGACTCCTCAAAGCAGTAAAGGTAAGAGCGTTTCAACGAGATACTGATTGTTACATACCAATGCTCACAAACTCTGGAGAAAACGCGTACCAACTATGAGGACATGCAAGACCTCTCCGGCATCGCTTCCGAATTTGTTCTTTCGATTGCAATCTTCTGTAGGGAACACCACATTCAACTTACGAAAGGTCTTGATTCCGCACTCTCAAACTTTACGAGGTAAGCCAAGCTGTCCGACTTTCACCCTATACAGCACGTTTGAATGATATTAGCGTCCTGAGGGGGATCGTCGAAAAGTGCATACTTCTGGCAGACACGTC
This sequence comes from Pholiota conissans, assembly GCA_015484465.1. Taxonomy (NCBI): domain Eukaryota; kingdom Fungi; phylum Basidiomycota; class Agaricomycetes; order Agaricales; family Strophariaceae; genus Pholiota; species Pholiota conissans. The sequence goes on from MU155260.1 coordinate 50,684, forward strand.
TTTGGTGTCTCGTTTTCTACAGCAAGGAAGAGACAGCGATACTTTAATAAAGTTGAGGGCTGAGCTTCAACAAGCAATCAAAGAATTTCAAGTGCGTTTAGTGTCCTGTTCTACTGCCATAATTTGACGTTTTTCTTATCATTCGTAGCTCAAAACTCAGATCCTCCAGCATTCTGATCTCCATAGCATCTCTAAGATTATCAACGCTAAATTGGGTAAGCCTTGACCGAATCAAAACTGCTGAATCTGACGGCACCCTCATCAATAGATGGTGATGTCATCAAAAGCCTTCCCAAAAATCCTTTTTTTGAAGGTACTAGGGATGATTTCATTCCCGAAATCCAGGACGATGTCTTGAAACAGATAGCTACGTGGATCGAGGACTCATCTTCCCCCTTTCTCTGGTTGTGTGGCGGGGCCGGTTTTGGAAAATCGTCCATATCCCATCAACTGGTTTATCATCTCATCGACACTGGACGACTCGCTGCTCAGATGTTTTTCACACGAGGTTCCTCCATGCAGCGAAACCTTGTCACCGTGATACAAACGCTAGCCCACGAAATTGCTTCTTTGCATCCGAAGTCGGTCCCAGATATTGCAAATGCTACGCGGCAAGGTGGCTCTAGCCATCAAGAGCTCAGCGCTTATATAAAGCGATATTTATTGGCCCCAGTCCAAGCCCTTAAACTTCCTCGCTCCATTGTCATAGTTCTGGATGGCCTCGACGAGTGCGAAAACCACACGGTTCTTTTGAAAGCCCTATCGGAGTTATCCGACTTTTCAGGCGTCAAGATTTTTATGACTGGTCGCCCGAAACCCTCCATCGAAAATGAAATCGGTGTTTTGGATGCCGAGAAAGTTGCTCTCACCCGACTATCTCAATCCAAAACGGAGAAATACTTCTCTGTTCGATTCAACAACATGAGCTGGCCCCACAATCAGTATCCTTCGCCCGACGAAATCTCGCAAATTGCTGCGTTAGCAGGTGGCCTTCTAATCTGGGCAGCGACTTCTTGTAACTTCATCGAGAACGACATGCAGGATGATGAGCCGTATCAATTGCTCCAGAATATCATATCGGCCGGCAAGGCGAGAGAGATCGCCTCCGAAGATCAATTAGCAACATTGTACAGGACCACTCTCGCTCACCTGTTTGGAAAACATATTCACAGCTTCCGTTCGGTTTTCCAGGCTATGCTCGTCGTCCAAGTTCCTATGACTGTCGAAGTCTTCGCAAAAGCATTTGATCTTGCTGTCCGACCCACCAGAGCCATTCATTTGGCGCTATTTGCATTACAGATTTACGAATCGCCCGACAAGGAAGTCATTCTTCCAGCCGCGCACAGGTTCCACGCGTCTTTCTTGGAATATATTACCAATAAACTTCTGCATACCCATTCCACTCAATTCTACATTAATCCAAGCGATGCTCACTCTGTCATTGCGCAAAAATGCTTGTCCCAAATCCCAGACATTGATTTGTGCTTTCGGGAAGGCCAAACACGCACGTTTCGCAATCTGGAGAAGCATGTTCAGTATGTAACAGGTTACTGGCCATTTCACGTAAATCGGAGTGTCGTCGCACGCAATCTTCCGCCGCACGAAGCCCATGATGCACTTAGTCATTTGGCTCGAGACGGAATGCCAGTTTGGAAACCATTTTACCTCATAGTATCCAATCATCTCTCTGTGGCTCTAGAAGGACCGGACGCGAGCAATAATATCGACAAAGCCGTTAGTTTTCACACCCACTCCGTCAAGCTGTTCACCGCCATGGGAACCTGCCAGACTTCTGACGCTCTCAGTGACTTTGGGTTAGCTTTATGGAAGCATTACGAACAAACGGGGCTTTACAAGGACCTTGACGAATCGATCTCGATGTTCTCAAGCTTTCTTGACGCTCATGCGACTGCAAGTCTGCAGCGAGCAAAAGCCCTGTATCGGCTAGGAATAGCTTTGCGGGCGCGTTTTAATACGCCTTATTCGTCGAAAGTGGATTTAGACAGCACTATCGCTGCGTTCACGGAAGCGTTGGAGCTGTTTTCTACGCCCGGTATCCAAAACGACGTTCAGTCTGATTCTCAGCATGGCACCCGGCACATCCAGACTATGAGTGCTCTTGCCTCGACGCTTCGAATTCGTTTTGAAGAAACGGGTGTGGCACAAGATTTGGACGATGCGATTTCCATGCAGACGAGAGCGGTGGATATGATGTCCCAAACAGCCGATACTTTGGGTCATGCCATTGCTAAAAATGGTTTGGCAACGTGCCTTTTGAACAGGTTCGAAGAAACAAACAACGCCCATGATCTGGATAGGGCAATCACCCTCTTGTATTCTATCCTACAAGGCCGGCCTGCAGGCCATCCGTATCGACCCTCTACTCTGAACAACCTCGCCTTCAGTCTCCAACGTCGGTACGAACACTCAGGCCGTATTGAAGACCTTGATCAAGCAATCACCATGAATTATGAAGTCCTTGAATCCCGCCCTTCGCCACATCAATTTAGGGCTCAAACACTTGCGAATATCGCGCAATGTTTGCGCTATCGCTTCGAGGTAGCGGGCTCGTTTGATGCCTTGGACGAAGCTATTTCTAAAGACTCGGAGGCAGTTACACTACGACCTTCATCGCATCCATATTGTATGGCATCTCTGAATTTTTTGGGTCATGGTTTTTATCAGCGCTTCCTTCACACGGGCAATTTTGACGACCTAACTCAAGCTGTTGCAAATTTCCAACAAGCAGTGACCCTCTGTCCAAAGTTTCATAGGGACCGTTATCATTTCCTCAACGACCTCGGAAACTCCCTTCGGTCTCGCTTCCAAGCTAAAGGAGACAAAACGGACTTGGCTGACGCGCTCCAACTGCAACGACAATCGTACGAAGAGTGTCCTCCAGGAAACCGGCTCTCTGCTATCCTCCACGACTTAGCGGCTACACTTTTGATTCACTACGAGCAGACTCATTTGCAGGAGACGCTTTCTGAAGCCGTTGGTCTTCTTCAAGAAGCCCTGAAATTACGGCCTGATTCGAATCCACGCCGCTCTGAGTCGCTCGCTGACCTCGCAAAAGCACTGCACTGTCGATACAAAAAGTCCCACGAACGAGATGACCTGAACGAATCTCTTTCACTATACAACGAAGCACTCGGCTTGCAAAGTACGACCCATGTATCTCGACCGATCACAATCGAAGGGCTGGCAGGAGTCCTGTACAGTCGTTTCGAGCTCGACAATTCCGTCGATGATCTCGACAAATGTATCTCCATGTATGAGGAATTGTTCACCATGAATTCGTCCACCATAATCGGCGGCAGAGACGCTATCGTAAATGGGTTGACGTTTGTTCTGGTGGCACGGACGTCGAATTTGATACCGCAATAACTTTTCCTATGTTTCTCCCTGATAAATTTATAGAAACGACAAAGCCTGATCATCTAAACACCTACATACTAGAGTACTTTACGTTGTGTAGTTGAGGTTATCCCCAAGTCATCTTCTTGGTGGGTACTTCGCATAGCTTCAAGTCCATAAATTATTTACCGTACTTATAACATGTAGTGTATAAATTACCTCCCCTAGGTGGTTTATACTTAATTCGTTCCTAAATGATATCCAATGCGGATGGGGGATTGCACTCACAAATTAGGCGTCTTGCCTGGGCGCGCAGAAGTAATACCAGTCCGAAATCCGACGCTTTCTCCTTGTACCCTTCTATTTGGGCCCTTCTCCGCAGCAGTCGACCATGCGGCGACTGCGTAAAACCGCCTACTGTGCATCCACCCCGGACATTTCCTGCTGTGCTGAGAGAATTTATTTTGTGGTTTAGTCGCTGTTTACTAATACTTACATCCACACTATTCTTATGGCTACCATGTTTTTGTTATCGATAAATGATGATGGTAGTCTTCAATCATACTTATGTCGCTTAGGGTAGGTGCAGCATATCATGAATACTGATACATCGTGAATCGCATCAGCTTATCAGAGGAAGGGAAATAGTACATATATAAACGTCGAATTCGGTGTCGGCAACCCACAAATGACCCGACTGTTCCTGACACTTCTTCTGCCATTTGCCCTTTCCTCCCATCCCACCTCAGTCTCAGCATTTCCAAGTTATAGTTATAGATCACTTGCAGGGCTTTCTACGCAGGAACTCCAAGAAGTCATTCCTTCACTCACTATAAGCGAGCTGAAACCGCCTCCAGGACCGCTGAAGGATACGAGTGCGATTCTAGTTAACGATGAACTTCATCCATGGAAACCTACAGGAAAAGATGATATGCGGGGTCCCTGCCCGGGATTAAACACTTTGGCATCTCATGGAGTGCGTACTGTCCAGCTCAAGTTTAAAGCTAATCCTTCTCACCTTGATTGAATGTTGGGTTCAAACATATGAAGTGGCTTCCTCGCAATGGAATAGCGTCACCATCTCAGATAATTACCGCCGTTCAAGAAGGCCAGTATTATCTTGAAAAGGTTCTCTCCATCGAACATTGACTCAACACTTTTTGTACTAGGGTTCAATATGGGAAACGACCTCGCAATATTTGTTACCTATGCAGCACACTTAGTTGACGGCAATCTTCTCACCGACCTCCTAAGCATCGGTGGAAAGTCTCTTAAGACAGGTCCAAGCCCACCAGCGCCCGCCATTGTCGGCGGCCTGAACACCCACGGAGTGTTCGAAGGCGACGCTAGCATGACGCGCGGTACGCAGCTGTTTCCTTTGCCCGTCACGACTTCTGACCCCAGTGACGGTGTTAGGGGATGATTTCTTTGGAGACAATCACAGCTTCAATGAGACGCTCTTTGATGAGGTTCCTGAATTTAGCCTCCTCAACCCTCCTCGACTCACGCGCAGTACCTTTCTACCAGCTCGTAGAATTCAGCAATAAATTCGGCGGTGGATTCTACAATCTTACAGCCGCCGCCGAATTCAGGTGGCACCGCATTCAATCCTCTATTTCTACCAACCCGATATTCAGTCTCACATCACCGCGGTACTATACCGCATATGCTGAGTCAGTGTTCCCGCTCACTTTCTTCGTCGACGGGCGCCGCTCCCAGCCGCGCCAGCTCGATATCGCCACTGCTCGCGGTTTCTTTGAGCACAACCGTATGCCGCATGGTTTCTTCCGCTCCAATACGTCCTGGACGCTAGGGCACATAGGTGGCGGGATGGATGTGATATGGGAATCGCATCCCGTGCTGCCTGGACGAAACAATGGGACTATAAACAGCTATGAAGTGGATCCGGATTCGGCAGATTTCACGAACTTCTGCAAGATGTACACGGACTTCGTCAACGTCACGGTGAAGGGGCTTTATCCCAATCCAAAGGGTGCGTTGTTGAAGGCGCTCAAGACGAATTTGGATTATTTTTATACTCCCATACGAGGGCGATGCGAAAAAGTCCCTGTATTCACCGATATATTGTAACCATGAATTTCCGGTCGATTTGAATCGAGAACTCGAAGGATATGGGAATTAGGGTTAAATCAATCATGTAATACGGTAGGGGTAAATATCTTCTGCCGCCGAAGGTTGAGGCAAGGCACTATGTCCGATAACTTGGCTCTCTATTTTAATGGCCCACCACGAGGCCAACAAGCATCAGTACTTTGGCAAAATAATTTCCGGGTTTCCAATGGTTTTCGTGGGTTATCAAGTTTCCGGCAACCCGGAAACCCCAGAAACCACTTTTACTCTATAATCCATTTTAGTTCATATTTACATGGAACGACCAACTTTATAATGTACACACACTATCTCTCCAGGTTTCCAGGAAAATGAACTTACGTTTCCAAGTTTTTAAGTTTCTTTGTTTTTGCTGGTTTTCACGGGTTGCCCAGGCGGGGAAACCTGCGGAAACTGAAATGCTAAAGTACTGATGAATAGGCGCTCAAATGGTGTGTAGATGTAGAAAAGCAACCGTCTTTCACTTCGATTTGCCTCAAAATAGCTCTGCTATGCCTCGAGTCTGGTATCAATTTTTCACGCGTTCGACCACCATGTCCTGTGATGTATGCTTGTATGTTCATAACGTATGTGTTGCACATGACTCCACAGATCGTCACCTTTCTGTATTTGACTAGGTAATGAATCTTGAAAGCTGGGTGGAGTAGATATGAGGCTACTGTAGCATTTCGACCAAGTGTTCAGTCATATGTCATTTTGGCTCGTGAACTGAACACTTGGTCCAAATGTCACCGGTCATTTTGAGCTGTGAACACCCCTGTTTTAGCAAGGTGTCATAAAAATATTACGCCTTCATCATTGAATTAGCCCCAATATAGCATTTTTACTAGATTTGCACCGGAAAGCACTGAATTTTTGGGTCCTGACTACCACTTTGTCTGAAATCTCAGAGAAAATTTTCGCGCTTTGGCTCACTGTGAACACCTATTCAGTTCAGTCATATGTCATTCCTGTCTATGAACATTACTTCCAGTGAACACTACGTGTCATATGTCATACCCTGTGAACACTTGGTCGAAATGCTACAGTAGTGTTCTCATGTCGATATATTATTCGTTCGCCCATAGTGTGTAGGGTCGTAATGGCTCCCCTCGGAACCGTGAGATGTAGAGGTCCATATCTTGTCGAGCTCTCACGTTATAGAAGCTCAGTTAATATACCTGTGAGTCCCTTCAAGTTCTATGTTTACTATTTGTCTAATGCCGAGAACATTGTCGTTTCTAATTATTGTACGTATGGGGAAAACGATATAGAACTCCCATATCGTGAACAACGTCTTTTCCCGCGATCTTCTTCCATTGAAAGTATATATGTTCATGAAGGACTCAGATTTATGCCCACGAACGACATTTGCATTCCCCTCCGACACTGTAAGCACGCATGCCCACGTTTGTGTCCACATTGTTACTTTTACTGACATTGATCATCCTTGTCCGTAGCTATTCACAATTTAGGCCATGTGCATCGCAATGAGCATCCCAACAGAACAAGCCAAATGCTCAAATGTTAATTGCCCGTGCCCAGATGGAGGTTGTACATGTGAAGAAGGCATTTGTTCCTGCACAAAATCCTGAGCAGCTTACTCGTAAATACTCAAGCATGCTACATGGTTCTAATCTTCCACAAACACTGCCATCCTACAAAAGCTTGTACCAACAAAACGGAAAACTCACACAAAAACAACCACCTCCCCACTCCCAAGTCGCCACTCCGCTTCCGCGCCCTCTACGTCAAAATCGCGTTGTCTCTTCAGTTGGAGCGCGCGCTCCACCGCCACCTGCCGTCTTCGATCGCGCTCTTCTTTTTCTTTCGCTTTCACATTCCCATGATCACTGCCATACATGCTCCCAACACGGACGACAATCTCGGCATCAGACAGCGAGAGGTCGAGATCGAGGGCCGGTCGTCTGGGGACGTGCAGTGAGAACGAGCGGGGACCAACGTCGAGCGTGGCATTTTGAATAAGCGCAGGGGTCTGTAACAATATATAGCAAACAAGAATCAGTAATCAGTAATGCATGATACTGCGCAGTATAAATAGAACGGAAGAGAGAAATCGAAAGAAGATGATAGAATATTGAACCAGACGCTGGGAACATATGTGTCGCCGATAATGCGTATCCAAAGTGACAGAGAGGTCGAACAGGTAGCGAGTGAATAGATATCAGAGATGGCAGATATCTACCACCGAAGTGGCATAAGATTTGCATGAGAAGCTTGCTTTAAAGTTTCATTCAGTCTCCCGTGACTTGGATAGTGGTGATGCAATGAATCAAGCGCGGGGATTGCTATAGTATCCCACCAGTGCAAGTTCGCAGTGTCAATTCTAATCTTCACTTCATCCGAACCACATCACTGTCAACAACCATCCAAAGTCATTGAATTGGCCCTGGAAGGTGACGGGTTGCACTCAGAGGCGGGGTTCTCAGCAGAGAGAGCAGAAAACGATGGCAGAACTCAGGGGAGAGCGCAGAGAACAAAGAAAAGAAAAGAAAAAGAAGCAAGTGCCGAAAACCATAACGCGAGGAATGAGTGAACAAGAAACAAAGCAACTCACTCCAGGGACGCGCACCGTAATACGCAACCTCGTGCTCCCCGCCGAACCCTTTTCTGTCGCAGTCGTCCAGTCCCACTCCAAAGGCGCGTCTAAATTCACCTCCACATCTCCATCTGCCGGTGTCGTGGTAATGGGCGAAGACGCAGACACAGACGATTTTTTGAGGATACCCCTTAGCCCAGGGAGGGCAGCGCTCGTACTGCTTTTCTTAGAATGCGATTCTGTCGTGTCTGTTGTGGTACTTGACGCGGAAGGAGAGGGCACTATCTCTTCAATTAGTGGTGCACCTCCATGGCCCTTACCTTGAGCAGAACCGCTGACGTCTACAGCGGCTGACGCAGGGTGTTGGTGGACCTCCCGCTGTGCGCTATTGGAACGGGGCTGGAGAAGTGCGCTCGGTATAAGCACGCTTCGGGGCGCGAGGGGGCCTTTGCTCGCGATGTTGGGCGCGCCGACGGTACGTGACAGGGAGAGTCCTGTTTGAGCTTCGATACGCTGGAGGCCGAGTTCTTAAATGAGGAGTTGACGATTGAGTCAGTGAGCATTTAGAAGGAGAAGTGCATAGGAAACGAACCAACAAGAAAGACTTTGAACTCAGGTTGGCGCAGCGTACGCGATTTAAGGGTGGAGTTATAAACACAATCGAACAACAGTGATGGTTTGCCAGCTGTATATGCATAGCCAGGAGCGAGGTCAACGTTTCTGCATCGCTTCTTACGCGTTTCCACATCCCTTATTGGTTTACGCACCTTTATCTACATCCTCCCTCGCGGGGGAGACAATCACAGGGACATACCACTCCTCCCCCTCTGCCCCGCTCTCGCGTATCCCATCTTCCCCGAGCGAAGGATCAACACCTTGCATAGCACGCTGCACCGCCTCCTCGCTGCCCTCAGGCGGAGGCGGCACATTCGCGTCCCACGCGATGTTCACAAAGACCTTGCGGCCCTGTGGAATCGGGCGCGGGGCAGGCGCTGGCTCAAGAAGTGTCGTTTTCGCGTTTTGTTGTTGCGTCTGGCTCCGCGAGATATCGGGGGGAAGTACTGCAGGCTCAAGCGTGGTAGTTTTTATGCAGAATCCTGCTTTGGGTGCGAGCTGGATGCGCGTTTGCGGCTGGGCACGGGAGGTGGACGCCATGATGGTGGTGGTCGAAGAGCAAGAGACGTGGGAATATATGCGCGCGTTAACGTACGCGTCATCTCTTCCTGAAGCGAAGTTAGCGTTTCGGCGCCAACACGAGTGTTATAGATATTTATATGTTCGCTCCTAGTCGCTCGAAGTGTCTATTTTGGCATATCAAGCTCTTTCTCTTGCTATCGCGATTTTTTGTTTGATGGAATTGATTTCTAAATTCTTCACTGAGACGGTTCATGAATAACTCCTTGACTCGGACGGCGCCTTGTTATTCTATATAGAGAGGCAGCCTCGTCCGCTAGCTCTAGCCTTTCCAGGAAACACTAGGTCAGTCTATCCATCATGGGAGTATACTCAGCCACATACAGTGGTGACAGCCTCATGACGGTGTGGTTTCTGATAATGAAGTCATCGATATGGGCACCTACATATAAACCCTCCAAAATCGCCAGAATCCTCTAAAATCCGCTCAAGGCTTACACTCATAGAATAATGAATCCACTATCCCACCTCCCCAACACCGCCGAAGTCGACGCCTACAACCAGTCCCCGGCGGCGGTCGATGCGCTCGGGTGGAATGAGCCTATGCCAGGCGTCTACACCTCCGATCCCCCTACTCCCGTTCGCGGCCCCATTCCCCAACATAGACTCCCAGCTCACAAAGACGACGCTGCGTGCGAGCATTCCAGCTCCCAAGGCTCTGAGTATTCTCCAAATACCATCCAAAACATTCTCCTGCCGGCCTCCGAGGTGGAGACCGAAGAGACTGAGATATACCGCAGCACCGGCCGCCCCACACCTAGCGTGCACCGCGACGCCGACAACTGCATGCACTACCCAAGTTGCGTCAATAATGCAAATTGCATCCACCGCCATTCGAATCCTCAACAAGCCTCCTCGGCCAGTACGCAGCCCACTGCAGCGCCGTCTACTTTCCCGAATCAAACTGCACTTCCTCGGATTTCGCAGGCAGGACAAGAACGCACAATGGAGACGACGGAGTACGCATCCTCGAGCTTGCAAAACCCGCAATACGATACCACTGAGAGAAAACCTAAAGTCGAGGAGGAGCATCATCAGGATACCAAGACCAAGGTCAACGCGAAGCCTAATCTGGGAGACCGAATTATCGGGAAGACGGAAGAGGTACGTGTTTATTCGCTGTCTTTTTATCGAGTTATGTCGTTTATTAACTTCCTGTTTGTGGCATTGAAGGTTGCAGGCAAGATCACTAGGAACATTACTCTTCAGGAGAAGGGAGAGGCGCGACGTATTCACGGAAAGAATTAATTGACCCACAATATTTTACCTTCCTTCATTTCCTCCCGACTTTGCGTTCCTACCATTCTGAGATTTAAAGAGAATTTCTGTTGTTATATAAGGGTATCTCGTGTCTCATACCGTATTGATTCTGCACTTTCAATTGAGAATCTATTCGATAGAAATATCAACTTTCACTGTTGAACAGTCACATTGGAAGAGCGCACATGTGTCGTGCAACCGTGTGCGCCTGGGTACGTGTACACTATTTCTGTGCGAGCTAAATACGAGAAAATCCCTGGTGTGCCAGCAATATCGCCGCGGCGGCATTGTTCCGCCTATTCGTCTCGCACTTCATCGTAAGGATCCTATCCTATACAGTACGTCAAATGAAGTTGCTAGTCAATAAGGTTACTGTCAAAGAGGCCTTGAGGCATGATACCCAAACCGAACTGCATACGCACGTCGGTGGCCCCGCGAATCCGACTCAAAGCTTGAATCATTAATAGCAGGCTTCAGCGATCCCCGGGGCGCATTCCAAACGCGCCCGCACGTTGGCTTTGTTGAGCCCAGCCCGAGGTAGGAATGAGCGACTTCTTGCAGCTCCTGTCTCGGCGGACAATCACCAGCGCCGCTACACGCGAGAAGGGCTGCCAGTGATCCTTGAGTTGTAGACTTCCAATTCTTGTCACTAAAGAAGGAATAGAAGCTGCAAAATACAAGTGACGCCGAGCGCTTAGTCGTCAGGAAATAGCCTGGAATGATGCATGTTCTTGTGCCGCATCCATGAAGGCGATGATACCGGTGTGTTGTGATCTTCCCGTGCCATTGAGAGCGGAAAGTGTGCGCGTCCATTATGACCGGGGAGAAGGTGGGCGTTGGATTGGCGTTGGAGGTGCTGTCGGTGACAATGACATCGCGAGGCGATGTGGTTGGACGCAGACACGTGCGTTCACGTGGGAACAGATCGATCATGACGCTGGTAATCTCTGCAGCGGATTGTGTCGATTTCCAGCCTAGCCCAGCGCGCTCCGAGTTGCCCCAAGATCCCCTAACGCCCCGAAAACCAAACCAAACGATCCAAAACCAAGACAAAAAAGAAAAGCCGACCGACGACCCGCCATGTCCGAAAGTATAAAGCCAGGCGCTCATCCCACTGGGCCATTCAGATTCCGTAAATACCCCGAGTCATCCGTCGAGTCATATATCCTCTTACTTTTTTTCTTCATCGCCACCATCTCCCTTTAGCTGTCCCCACTCCCATCACAGACGCCGCCGAAATGTACAACGTCTCTCCCGTACCCGATTTCGACGACGACAGCAAAGTCCAGCAGTACATGCAGGACCGCAGAGTTATTGGTGTATGTACCACTTTTCTCCCTCGTTTTCCATCACCTTATCATTTCGCAATTGCAGTATGACCCCCTCGTCCAACCCGCACTTCTCCGCCACGAAATCACTTCATCTCCCGCTGCAAAAAAGACGATCGCCACCGCTCGCTACGGCGCCGCGCGCATTCTCGCCGGTCAGGATGACAGACTCCTCGTCGTCGTTGGACCATGCTCAATCCACTCCACCGAGCAAGCATTGGAGTACGCCGCTCTCCTCAAAGCCAAGATGGCGGAGTGCCCAAACTTGCTCATCGTGATGCGTGCCTACTTGTGAGCTGTTCTATACTTGGAACTTTTCCGGGCCACGTTTTCTGATACACCTCGCTGCTCCCCCTTTTCCAACGATATATAGCGAGAAACCGCGCACGACAGTCGGCTGGAAAGGACTCATCAACGACCCGGATATTGACGGCTCGTTCAAAATTAACAAGGGTCTGCGTCTCGCCCGCCAGCTCCTTTGCGACCTCACCGACATGGGTGTCCCCGTGGGTTCCGAGCTGCTCGATACCATCTCGCCGCAGTACATCGCCGATTGTGAGTTATTCCCTTTGTGTTTTTTTAAAATTTTTGCCTGCATTTTCGGGGAGCGCGTCATGGGGATCGAAGTCTATTTTGATGTTCCCCGGTTGATGTCCCCTTCCGCGTTTGGATCGGTCAAGAAGCGCTGGCGAGCGCCTAGTATCCTCTGAACCAGCTCGGGATCCATATCCCCGTCCCGAATTCCGCTCTACAAAGCTAGCCCACACTAAAATATCCATGATCATGATCTCTCGATCTCGTCGGGTTCCTAGCATCGTCATCATATCTCCTCTTTTCCTGTCTTTCGTGATGAATCTGGGTGCTCAGAGTTCGATTACATGCTTCCCTGTGCGATTTGTGATGATCCTCTTCTTATCTTGCTTCGACCATCACCTATGGCCACCACCACCCGCTGACACTTTCCCTTTTCCTTTCATCCAGTGATTTCCTGGGGCGCTATTGGCGCACGTACGACGGAGTCACAGCTGCATCGTGAGCTTGCATCCGGTGTTTCTTTCCCTATTGGATTCAAAAACGGCACGGATGGAAGGTACGTACTAATCTTTGTGATGTTTTAGATGGTACTTACAATTCTTCTCCTCATCTCATCTCACTTCCACCTCCCCCATTTCGTCATCACCACCGATCCTGACCCTGACCCTGAACCCCGCACTACTCCGCACCCCCGCACTCTATTACCCGCCGATCCAACAGCGTAACCGTCGCCATCGACGCCATGCACTCCGCCTCTAACCCACATGCCTTCATGGGTGTCACCGAGCAGGGTCTGGCCGCCATCGTCAAGACGCGCGGAAACAAGGACGTGCACGTCATCCTACGCGGAGGCACCAAGGGCCCGAACTATGCCTCGGAGCACGTACGCAAGGCGGCTGAGGACATCGAAAAGAAGGCGGCGAAGAACCTCGCAGAGGGCGAGCGCGCGTTCGCGAGCGTCATGGTGGACTGCAGTCGTGAGTGTTTTTTCTTTGCCCTTCTTTCCCTTCTCCGAGACGCGCCAACGCTAACTCGTCACATTGTAGATGGTAACTCAAACAAAAATCACCGCAACCAACCCCTCGTCACCGCCGACATCTGCGCACAGCTCGCCGCTGGCGAGCGCGCCATCACCGGCGTAATGATCGAGTCGCACATCAACGAGGGACGGCAGGACGTGCCCGCATCAGGCCCTGCGAACCTCAAGCACGGCGTGAGCATCACCGACGCGTGCGTGGACTGGGCGGCGACAGTGGGCATGCTCGAGGCGCTAGACACCGCTGTGAAGCGGCGCCGGGAGGTGCTCATCGAGCGGGGCGTGCTCGGCAAGGCCGCGTTCGAGCGCGCAAGGGAGGCAGAGAGCGCGTGAGGTGGAGGGGGAAGAGGTAAAAAGTATTTACTTGGATTGGATTTCTTTCTTCTCTTTTCTGATTATCTATTTACTCCATCGCCCGTGCTCTGGTTTTCATTACTTGCTTACCCTGCTTGCTGCTTATCCGCTGTTATACCAGAGACGACTCCTTGCATTGCCCCTCGATATCATTTGTGCTTCACGTATTACACGCATTTCTCTGTCATACCAATTTGAATCCATCATCACTATTTTACTACATGGCTCAACCCACTGTTCGACGCTACATACGTCCTTACGATGTACACACTTCCGCCTATATACACCTACATCAGGCATTTTTCTTTTCCCGGCCTTGGAATATCTGATGTAGCAGCACCCAAAAATCATTGCATTCTTTCGTTGTACGTTATCATAAAAAAATCCCAGAGTAAAAAGTATATAACCGCATCTTATCCACGTTTACTCCCATAACCTCCATACATCTGTATGCCGCCTCGCTCCGCTCCGGCGGTCATTTAAATTAATCTATACATCATTGGATAGCTGGTCATTGTTGTAGAAACAAATTTTGTCAAGAGATTCAGACGCGGCCGACGTCCACGTACCGACACGCGTGCATTTTACGACTAATGGGCTAGCCAGATGGCAATCAACGACAGAAAAGAAAGCGACTTACGGAACGACGTTAACCAAGCGGATCACGTATCTCCTCATTCAAGACGCAATATGGAGGGGAGTCGAGGTGAAGATCAACACGACTGCAACAGTAAGAAAATATAATTCTACTCACAGGGTGTTGTCATGAATGATCAAAGTGGAAGAGGGGAAGGGTCAGTGCATGAAGGGTCGGATTTATGACTTGTTGATGAGAAACTAATACTATTTCACGTACCTTCACTGCCTTGAGTAGCCCACAGGCCAAATTGACTGCGGGTTTGACACAGGGCGGGGGAAGTAAACCACATCCATCTTTTATAATGTCCAATAGCGTGATTGCGATATCGAGTATTGAATCGAATTTTGGGTTGCATCTCTCCATATAGTTATTGCCGTTAATTAAAGGATAAAATCCCTGATACCAATGAGTGTTAATTATCCAAAAAAAATGAAGTTTGTTACCTTTATTACTTCAAGCTTCTCTGTCAACACTGATATCATGCAGTCTACATTGTGCCTCTCCGCGTCGTCCAAAACATCGAGATAACCATAGGTAGACAAAATTTCGTCCAAAACCCGAAGGGAGCTACCACACGGAAAAGCGAGGTCAGTCAGATATCTTCAGCGAAGTGTAAATTAGAGGCCGACCTAAGGCAGTCTGAGATTGCTGCCGGAGAAACTGGCAGAACCATGTCGTAGACTTCGGCAAATTGGAAGACAAACAATACGAATTTCTTCGTGAATTCGACTACATTCGTATGATCCTTCAGTTCACAACAATGAGCTTTCTTGCGTGTTAGAGTTGGGCATGATACGCGCCTTCTTCGCGATATTGGAAAAAATCAATATAGCGTTCTTCAGATCTTTGTTGTCCTCCATTATGTAGCAAATTGCGAGTCGTTTCAAACCAATATCTCTCTCTGCTTTGGTTCTCACGACAGGAACTACAAAAGTGAAAAATCAAATATTAGAGGGTATGAAGTAGTCATAAGCGGAAGGCAGATAACGTACTCTTTCTTGTAGTCCCATTCTCAACAGAGCTTATTAAAGTTTGGCCGTTTAAAGTTGGGCTTTGGCTGCCAGCTGGGCTTGACATTGGCGGAGAGGATATCACAGTTGGTGGTGTATCAGAGACGCCGGCAGATCCCGAGCGTTGCGACTTCAGTGAACGAAAAAGTGTAGCAATAGCTTTGAAGCGCTTGGAGGGCGAGCCGGTCATTGTGAAGTGATGTCGACTAATCAAGGAGATGTCTGGCTATTGAATCCACCACGGTTGTGGCTTTTATAGGCGTAGCAAAAATTGATTACACGTTAGATTGTTTTATTTGCTTTCTTCTGCGTCCAGTGCTCAGAGCCCCTCAGTGCGCTTATCGATGACAGCTTTCGTACCTATTCCTAACCCTGCCTTCACTTGTCTACGTACAGCCTTAGCTTTTAAAATTTGAGAACTGATCGGCAATCCTCCAGCCTACAGATCAATCAATTACCTCTAACTCTTTCAGAGCATCTCAACGTAGTCTTGACATAGCTTTCAGGGTTTTCGGTGTCAAATTAGCAGCGACAGCACTGCGCACAGCGTCCTTGCAGTGCACACTGCATTGCCTGTCAGCAACACCTGATCATGCGTCATTAGTTCTCTATTTTTGTCGCGGATCCCCTGGTGCTTTTACCTTCATTCATAAGATAATGAAAGAAGATGACTCACCAAATGGATCCGTCACTTCTTTTGCGATTTTAGTTCCATTTCAAGATACACAAGATGCAGAAGGATCAGAAGTAATAAAATTAACTTCAACGACAAGCAAAGCGCGACAACATGGACACTACAGAAGGATGTATGATGTATGGTCTAGAAAAAGAAAAAGTTCAGAAGCAGACACGAGAGGAAAAAAACACAACAAACAGCCAAAAAGGATAAAATAAAACAAGGCTCACAGCTCAGCTATGCCGTCTTGCACATCATCTTCATATACGCTCTTTAAAGCTTTTATTACTCCTTCCTACAGTACCCCCAAGCGAAATCACCCCACTCCCAGCGCCCTGCACGCTCCCCATCCGTGCGCGCGCTTTGATCGCAGAATTAAGCGGTATCCTGAAATCTTTCGCCTCGTAGTCCCATGTCGCAAACAGCCGCGCATCAGGCAGCACAGGTTTAGCTGTCGTGTCCTTTCCACCAATCCCGTTCGCAGCAGCGTTCCCATTGGCCGTGGGGCCATCTTTGGGCTTGGAGGTGACCGGCGTGGGGAGTATGGGCCCATCAGGCCCTGTGGTGACGGCGTTGGCGTTCCAGGGCGCGGCGATGCCGGAGCCATAGAGTAGCGGCTTGGTACCGCGGTGCAGGACGGGCGGGTGCGAAAGACGACTCGTTCGCGTGAGGATTGTAGGCTTCAATTTAGAGATGCGAGATTAATTTCACCACATAAAATAATCAGACGTTGACCTTTATTCGGATTTGGAAGTGACGTACCGGAAGAATATGCCTTGCAAGCTCCGGAATTCTCGACGTTTGCTGACTGACGAAAGGCGCAATCCGTTCGCTCCCTGATACGGGCCTCGATGCAGCGGGTGGAAGTTTCGTGTCTTTATCAGCGCCGTCTTTCCCCACGTCAGTAATTGCAACGGGGTACGACGGTTGGATAGTGGCTACGCGTGGAGCACATGGTCCTACGCTTCCAAAGAGCGTGTCGGCAGGAGTCCAGCGCGGACTTGCTTGTGCCTGCTTAATGAGTGCCATGGCTACTTTGTGTCGTGAAGGATTGAGAGGCGGTAGTTCAGTTGGCGGAGGGTGAGTTAGAATGTAGTGATAGGCCGTATACAGTGACGGGTCTACTTGGGGTGTTGGAAGTTGAGGCTGGCGAACTAGAGAAGTTGATGACGGTGGTGGTAGTGCAGATGGGAGATGCCATTCTGGAACTGAAGCCAGTGTAGACTGTGAATAGGGAACTTGGACGAGAATATCAGAAGCTGCTGCTGTCGTCAGCGATTGCGAGAGGGTTACAGGCGCCTTGTCTGGATTTGCTTCTGGTAAATGCGAGGAACGTGGCATTGTAGGTGGCGTTATTTGTGGCGTAGGCGGCACATCTGACGCAGATGTTGGTACATCGTCGGATACAGTGGGGAAAGGGGGTAAAAACGCAGGAATGTATTCTGGCGGATCCCAATTAGACGTACGGGGTCGTTTCCGCTGGGGTGATGAAGGGTTGGATATGGGGGAAAGTGGAAGTGGGGGCGTTGTAGGTCGTGGGGGCGGTCTTTTACGCATTAGCTCGTCTATTTGGCTTGAAGATGTCGCATCGACATCCATGTCCATCGAGTTTTGAATGTCGAATCGTGAGTCGTCAAAGTCGTGAGTGATATTCCGGGGTAGATCCTCTTGGTCGATATCCTCTCCTTCTTCCCCTGATTCCATTTCCTCCTCACTCTCATCTTGCTCCAAAAAAGGGCTCGGTACGCGCGTGTACTCTAGTGAAATGGCATCATCATGGTCTTGACGGAGTCCCTCTGCGAGTTGAGCTGAAAGGGATGAGATAAAGAATCAGAAAAGCGATAGCCAACATACATTTAAACTCGTGTAGATCCTCAACCCGTCTGGCTGAGTATAGAGCGTACCGATTGAGCTCTTTTCCTTCAGTGGAACAGTATTCGCTGAGCTCGTCCAAGCTTACACCCAGCTCATCAAGCGCGCCTATAGCATCGCGCACAGTCAGCCCCGTACGTCCAGCGTGTTGTGCATACTTTGCACAAGTTGAAGTTAGCAAAGTGAGATAGCGAGAGAGGAGATCCGTTAGGACGGCAGAAGCTTGGCTCGATGAGCGCGAGAAAGCGTGTGCATGGAGGGTGCGCTGAGTTGCAGATTCGAGTAGTTTGTTAGAACCGCTGTCCATTAATGCGGTTCGGCGACGAAGAGCGGGAGGTCGAGGTCGTCGGCGGCGTTGAGCAAGGGTTCTGAACGACGTTGACCTCGAGTTCCCTGTTACCCGAACATTTCCCACAAGCGTGACAAGCATAACAAACCGTCACACTTCGTCATCATCACGACTCGGATCCGACTTAACTTTCACCATCATCAATATGTGTGGTCGCTTTTCTCTTCGTCTCGCTGTATGTCTCAGACAGGCCTCAGCCAGATCTGCATCTTACATGTTTTTAGCTAAATGAAATCGAAGAGCTCTTTGGTTATGATCTGGATGTCGAGCAATGGGAGGAGGAGGAGGTAGAATTTGTTCCGCGTTACAATATCGCTCCACGCTCTCAAGCTCCTGTAATTCGCCATCGCGACCCAGGGTCAAGTATGGGCAGTGGAAACCCTATTATAATCCAAACGATGAAGTGGGGGCTTGTGCCTCATTGGAGCAAATTCGAAGACAAATCGCTCAATACCATCAATGCCCGTGCTGAGAACCTCATTGAAGGCGGCGGTATGTGGGATAGTATCAAGGGCAAGAAGAGATGCGCTGTTCCATGCCAAGGGTGCGATTGTCCGCTGCATAAGATCATCCTGTTGAGTTCTTACCAAGATGCCATGGCTCAGCTACTACGAATGGCTTACCAAGGGAAAAGATAAAATTCCCCATTTCACGAAACGCAAAGACAATAAACTGCTACTCATGGCAGGGCTTTATGACTCTGTTGTTCTAGAAGGTACCTTGGGATGCCCTCTTTTCTACACGCAGAAATTTCAGCCGTTTATATATCGATGCTAGGAAAAGCGCTGTGGACATTCGCAATCGTCACGACGGACTCTAACAAGGAGTTTTCTTGGTTACATGATCGACAACCTGTCTTTCTCACCAATCATGATGCAGTCATGCGTTGGCTCGACACGTCTTCGCAGACCTGGACACCAGAGCTAACAAAAATAGTTCAGCCGTATTCTGATGCGTCCGCGTTATTAGAATGGTACTTTTCGCTTTCCTACCTATTTTCCTCCTGATAATCCAAAATTGCCTTAGTTATCCAGTGCCAAAGGAAGTTGGTAAAGTAGGAACTGAATCGCCCAGTTTCATCGAGCCCATCGCGGCTCGACGTGACGGCATCAATGCTATGTTTTCAAAACAAGAACATGGTAGCATGCCAGTTTCTCCGACAAATACCACACCCGGGAAATCTCAAAAACGCAAGACAAGTACGGGCCCATCTCCCTCCAAAGTAACTGACGACAACGCGAAGGCGAAATCGCCAGAGGCGACAGAACACCGCGAGAAACGCATGAGAACAAGCGATGGTGCTTCGAAACATGTACGCATGTTTCGTTACCATTATAACCTATGGATAATATTTGCTCGCTCTCCTACAGAGCCCTTCAAAATCAAAGGCCAAAGCGTCTCCTAGCAAGCAGAAATCGAAGGTCAGTCATAAGTCATAGTATTCCGATGCGTTTGTAAAACTGTATGATTCAATTTAGGCACATTCCAAACCGGAAGGAACTCTGGACTCATTCTTTGGCAAATCTTGACTTGTAAGTATTTATCTGAGAACCATTCAACCTTCAGCTTCGTTCAGTTCTGTCGCTCATTCGACATCATGGTTTCGTCTTTGACGTAAAATCCTCCCTTGTTGTTTCTGAAATAGTTTGTATAGGCATGTGAAGTAGTCCTCTTGTGTGTATGTATTCTTCAGGTTAATCTTACTTCTTGTCCGTAAGTAAGTTTGAAGCTTTGAAGGCCTCACAGTCAGCAATAGGCATTGGTGATGACATGGCCATGAACAAGCACCTTGAGCTTCATTCTTCATCTGAAGTTTCGAATCTCGTCCCACTTGTTACAGTCTCACTCTCCAGGTGTCAAAATAAGGAACTTCAATTATGAAGAGGTTGTTTGTTCTATTTGACGTACAAGGCTTAGGCCGTATATCGACCCAAATCTGTCTAGTTCATCCTCGGAGTGCCGCATTTAGTACCATGAGAACGTGATTACGAGCACTATAATATGTGCGGGTTTGCTCTAATCTACCATCGCCTAAATCCTCTCTTAGGGATCTGTGAATCATTGTTCTCAATACGTTATGGCTTCATACGAAAGAACAAGTTCTGAAATTCAAGGTACTGGTAAGTTATCACGATTTCAAATCGATTCTCAGTCACAATTCTAATCCGTTGTAAAAATATGGGTGTCGGTAAACCGATGCTCTCTGAACTCATAGGTGTACACGCATTCGCATTAGTCGAATCTTTGTACGATTTCATCGTTCCGTTGATGGAGAAATCCAGTGAGTGATATGCATCAATCGTACATCCCTATAATGCCTTTCTAACTGCCACCTTCATATTTCGTACGCTACAGAGGGAAAAGAATGTACGGTATTTCTCTAACGTGGTAATAATTAGCATCTCACCACAATGGCCACAGATTATACACATAATTCATTTTCACCGAAGCACGAGGCGGGCAAGTTTGTGGCAGCCTTACAAAACTTTATACTCGCTACCGCTTCATCGACTGCCGCCAACGGCTTCAACGGGGCAATTGAAGTGTCTCTCCAAGGTGAAGCTTGCGCCAGAATAATTATTTTAAATTTCAGATCGCTCAAAGGTGTAATTCTGGGACAGATTCTGATCAACTCTCCGTTGAAGAAGGCCCCTTGATTCTTGAACACTCTGTGCCAACAACATATAATCCAGAGTCAGGTCCATTAGAACCTGAAGATCAGAAGTCGGAACACAGTCAGGCCTCGGCGGGTGAGATCTTCATTATGCCACCATCGGCGCCAGCCTCAGTAATCGATGGTGAATTCAATGTGTGTATGGGATCATTGGGACAACACTCACCTTTGATTCGCCAGACATGTACATTGAAACTACCACAGCACTTGAAAAAGCATTAAAAGCGTTGCAACAGCATGTATTCAACCGAATGCCTATTCGCTTACTGGAATTCAAATCGGAGGACTCCACATTGAAGATTATCTTGCTCGACAAAAGCGAGATCTTCGAACGCCTTGCAACTAAGCTTCGTTCCCAGTTCTATGATGGTCAATTCATGCCTAGCGCCATGATGCAGAAGGACGGAGACATACAGACGGTCCTTGACAGCCAGCCGTTCTCAATCAAAAACTGGGCCGCAAAGCATGCGAATTACGCTATTTTGTCACATACATGGATACATGCAGCACCCGGAGAAGTCACTTACGATGACTGGATCAAAGGAACTCTGGAAATTGGTAAACCAGGGTACGATAAACTGGTTAATTTCTGCAAGGTGGCAGAAAGGGATCACAGAGTTACGCTTGGGTGGATGGACACAATCTGCATTAATAAAGAAAGCAGCTCGGAGCTCGATGAGTCCATTCGATCTATGTATAAATGGTACTGCGATGCATCCATCTGCATTACCTATCTCGCCCACACTTCCACTCTGTCTGACATGCTTTACGACCCATGGTTCACTCGAGGGTGGACACTACAGGAATTACTCGCTCCATCCAAAATCAAATTCTACTCGATGGGATGGGAGAAACTCGTCTCTGACGATAACGATAAAGAGAGTCTTCCCATTATCTCCCAGATTTCAGCAGCAACAACAATCACGTCCGATGAAATAATGACTTTCACCAATGATTCCTCTATTCCGCATTCGCGAAAGATGCAATGGGCAGCGAATCGGCAGGTTACGCGCGAAGAGGATACTGCATATTCACTGATGGGAATCTTCAATATCAGCATTTCAATTGCCTACGGAGAAGGGGCCGAACGCGCATTCTTTCGACTTCTGAAAAAGATTCTTGCCTCCTCCAAGAACGTATCGGACATATTCAACTGGGCCGGTGACCTTCCTATGATCGGCGACCGTAACCTGCCATCGCTGCTTCCTTCCAGCCCACAGCACTACCTTCGGCGCTCTACCTTTGTCCAAGCCGGGAGGAGTTCGGAACCTGCGACCCTCACGCATCTCGGGCTGCGCATACAGGTCCTGTTGGTCCCCGCTATCGAACGGTCATGGGATGCACAGACGCCAGCCAGCGGTCCTGTTGGTGATTATTCCGCGTCCGTCGCCGTCTCTTGTTCTAATATCGCTTGGAGGGAATACAGCAAAACGTACACTCTTCTTAACAAGCAAGCCTTCTTGAATCCGGGGCCCAAGCAGTCTGTCCGCAAACGGATGACCTTTGGGATTTTAAACTTTCTGGAATATCCGATGGGTATTCGGCTCCAACCGGCGTCTCTTGCAATTGCGTTGCAGTGTTATGAAGAACCCGGGAAAGTTACACCAAACGGAAAATCTATAAAAATCCATACGGATTCTCCCATTGTCATCAAGTTTGTGAGCAAAAAGGATCGCCATCTCGTGAAGCCAATTTACAAAGATCAATTGGCCAAGCACGGTATGCAATTAGTTACTATGTATCTATAAATTCAAGTTGGACACTGCAGTAGTAGAAGAATCCATCGTATTGAGAGAAACTAAACACATCTTGGTCTGCAGAATTATTTTAGTTCGAACAAATGCTGTGTTTATTAATTTATACGTATTCCAATTCTGCCCCATCTTGGCTATCATCAGCATCGTTCATGGACTGATTATGTCTCCTAGACATGACCGAAGTGCGCCTGTCTTGATCATCCACAATTCTCAAGTTCTCAAGACTCAGATCGCGCACAGACGCACCATCATCAAACTGCCCCGGCGGCCTTGGCTGGGTCGACCCAGTCGTTGCTCGGGCACTCCGAGTGCTAGCTATGCCGTGTACATCAGAGCTAGCGCTCAATCCCCTTTGAATTCTGTGCATATCAGCCGCTCCACCCCGCTCTCTTCGACTTCCCGGAACAGCGCCCAAAAACGCAGTTTTGAAAGAGTGGTATTGGTCTGCCGGCATAATTGAGAAATAGACCCTATCAAAGACGCCAGAGAAAGGCGCGTTTGGATCCAGCAAAAGTGCGGCATAAATGCGTGCTACAGCGGCAACATCATTCTTGAAAGTGCCAGCTCCGAAGGCCGGGAGAACGAGCGTGCCGACGGAGTGTGCTGCGAAGACGGTGAGAACGCGCTTTAAGCGCTCGGTGGTGATACGTTCGATCTGAGCTTCCACAGCGGCGGGGTCGATGGAGGATGCAGAGCGCGCGTCCCCAGCGTGCACTGCGGTGCAAGTGATCACGTCCACCGCCATCGGCGGTGTCCATGCGCCTTGCTCGTCTCTAATCACGCTAACACCCGGTGCATATACCGTCGCATGTGTGTGATACGCCGACTCCGCTGAAGCTCTTGTATTTCCCTTCCCATTTTCAGCGATAGCAATCTGGTAAAAAGGGAGTGCGGTGCGCGTTTGGAGTGCCGCAGAGAGCGTCGACGCGCGTGCGATGGAGAGTTCCTGGCCGTCGTCCCCCGCAAGAAAGTTGCCCGCTGGTTCGAATGGCGACGCCGAACTGAGGATGCCAATACGCGGCAAGTCCAATTGCGGACCTCTGGTCCTTCTATCCACTGCACTCGAAGAACCGCCTAATTTTTCCTTCTCCTTCTCAATCCCCCAATCCCACCTATCGTCATCCCCACTAGCTCCTGGGGACAAAATGACCGTTTCACCCCCACGTGCAGCCCGCGCTGCGGCTTCGCGGCGAAACTTCTTCTCAAGCCGTCGCGCCATATCCAACGTAGTGCTATACACTACCTCGATATGCGTTTCTTTCTGAGTCGCACGGGGCAACGGGATGCGTTCCTGCGGCGCATAATAGCGCACGTCGTCCTTCATCTCCCGTATGCGCCGCCGGAGGTTGAAGCTGACCCCTCCCGCACTGTAGATACCCTCCTTCATCGTCGCGAGCGTCTCTTTTGCTATGCGGCGGCGAGCAGCGCGGGCGGTGTCGTCCCGCTGCGAAGCGGCACTACCGCCTGCTGGACCTGCGCCTGCGCCTGAGTTCGTGCGGGAGATAGGGCTGGCATAACCAGACCCCGAGTTAGTACGGCTGGAGATTGACGGCGATCGAGGTTGGAAAAATCGAGGGACAGGTTGGGTGGGACGATGACTTGGGGTTCCGGGGGAGGTTGGGGTTAAAGGCGATCTGTATCCAGAGGGACTAGGTAGGTGAGGTTGAGTGGGATATGGAGGAGAATACGGAGGTGGTAGATCGGACGCCATCTTTCTCTCTCTGAGTATGAAGGAATGTACGATAGCTTCCACTCAAACTGGATGGTACAATTCAGAACTTGGGAAGGACAAGACCAAGTGTGGGCACGAAGACAACCTAGGCGTTCGTATCTGAGTCTGATGACGACCTGTCATGTACACGTACATGGTCCACTGGACCCAATCCCGAAGTGTGAGATCGTTGTCAATTGTAGAGGCGGTGAATATATAGAACATGGGACGCTTTCCAAGGTCGCCTGATAAAGGGACTCTGATCACGCACGGCCACAGGCACCGGCGCTTATTTTTATCGGTCTTGATTTCATGGACCTTCGATGGTCTGACGAAAGTTCACCTGGACATTGTTCTCAGTCTTTCTACGGGATTCCTACCGTTTAGATGTAAAAGTTTACAGCTGGTAAAGGTTGACACTCCGCGCCCGCGTGTGAAAGAGAAAGAAACTCCGCAACGGGAGCCCTAACGTAAGGTTCCACCGCAATACGACGCTTGCTCTCTACCTCGACCTCATTTTGGGCGTAACGTCGTTCAGTTTCACCGTCTGCATGCTCATGCTCCAATTTGCAAGTGTTTGCTGCTGCTGCTGCAGAGCGCTAATAAGGGGTCAATCTTTCAGCAAATTCTTAGACATAATGGTGCATATATCAGGTTTTATAAACATGGAATATCATTAAGGTATCTCGTACGCCAATCGAGGCCCGTGGGGTTGAAGAACGCAGTCGCTGAGCGAGAAACCCTAGGTAAGGGCTGGAGTTTCCTTCTCTTTCGCGCGCGGGGGCGCTTTATGCAAACAGCTTTAAATCCGTGATGTACACCATTGCACACCCTGGTCAGTCAAAACTTGAGACGACATGCACTTCCCATTCATCAAACCCGCTGTCGTGCACTTTCCCATACAATCATTACCTATCACAGCATCAGAATCATACACCAACTTCCATTGTTTTTTCATCTTCGACAATACAGGAATCCAAATGACAATGAAGGTCCAGAAAAATGAACAAGGAAATCAGGGACAAGAAATAGATACACGCCCGTCAAGATGGCTTACAAGTCGTGCAGGCAGACAGGTCAATAACCCAAATAGTTAAATTTTTGACCGAGGGAAAAGGATGGGAAAAGGACCGATGGATGCATGGTACAGACAGACAAACTACAGCTACGTGACATGTGGAAAGTGTGTAAACGTAAAGATATAAGATGAAGGTAGTGAATCTATAAAGTTTATGTTAGCTCTTTGTGCTCATTTTCCTTGGACGATTAGGTGGTGATGAGAAAAAGATGGGCAATAACGGCAATCGCCAACGATTCGATCATGAATGACAGCTAATCACGTGTGTAGATGCAAAACCGAAGTCATCGGAAGTGGGAAATGAAGAAACAGTTATAGTGTTGCGAAAAGAAGGTGTGCGTGTAATCGAAATGGGAAGTTTGGTTCCAAAAAGAAAAGAGAGCTGACCTGTTTAATTGCCCTTGGGCGCCTCCTTGTAGGAGATGGCCTGCTCCTCACCCATGGCGGAGATGATGGTAACAAGGAGATCCTTGCCATCGTCAAAGCCAGCCTGGATCTCCTTGCCAAGGTCACCCTCGGGAACCTTGACATCGTCCTTCGGCGTACCATCCTGAGTCATCAAGTTGAGGAAACCGTCATCGATGTTGACCTGTATTTGTATGTGAGTAATGGGAAAGGAAACGAAGAATGAGGCAACGGTGGGAAAGCGGCGGACACAGGAATGGTGGTGCGGTTGCGAAGCAGAGAAAAGGTATTTGGAAAGACTACGCACGAGTTGATATTCCTCACGGCGGACGTTGGGGACATCCATGTTGTGGGTGGAGGGGGAAATATCCTCCTGTTAGACATCACAATGAGAGATTGTTGCAAAAATGGTAAATTCGATCAACGACGCACAAGCTTCTTTCCAGTGAAGATCTGAAAGAAAAGAGGTGAGCCAGACGAGACACAGTGTGGGAGTGGATGCAACATACATCGATGGCGACGAGATGGACCTTGGCGTGACCGTGCTTTCCGGTCTTGGAGGTGGACATGTCGACGATCTTGCAGGGGCGTCCTGAACGGCGAGGAGAACTCAGCACGGACGCTGGGAACGTGCATGCGGGCAGAGCAACATACCCTTGATGACGACGTGGCCGTTCTTGCGCAGAGCAGAGCACTGCATGGGGAACGTCAAAGACGCACCCGAGCCGGCCTACGAAGAGAAAATAGACATCAGCGAGCTGCTCTAGATCGATGAGCACGGTGCATCGCCTATCTGGTGACGACACTAATGGCCGCAGCAGGCGATGTATTGAACGATGCTCACCTGCTCGAAGGTCTGGTTGTGGCTCTCGTCGTCGGACATTTTGGTAGAAAGTAAGCTGTGAAGGGTGTGGAGAGACGACGGAGGTGGAGGGCTGATTGATCACAAACGACACAGATTCCGCCAAAAATTTCGTCGAGGCCCTTTTCAAGCTCCGACTATCTATCGCATGACGTAATCATATCTTGGATATATCAGGAAATACCCATAGTTATGACGTGAAGCAAGTCATCCTTCGTTACCAACTAACCACCATGTACGGCGCAACCCCCATCTGCCCCCGATGCGCAAAACCCGTTTATCTCGCGGAGCAGGTTAGTAATATTGTTATTCTTGAAACAAAATGTCAGACTTAAGCTTTACAGACTATGGGTCCAGGGCGCAAGGTGCGTCAGTTCTCGCTTTCAGCGCATATAGTCACCCATATTGAGCGTGCGGGATGTCTGTAGCTTTACCACAAGGTGAAATTCTAACGAATGCCTTGAATACTCAACTTACGAAAGTGCTGTACAGCCCTGTCTCGCCTGTACGTCATGCAACAAGCGCCTGGACTCATTCACCCTTCTCGAGCATGACCAGGAGGTCAGTACTGCGCATCTAGTGTCGGCTCGAGACTAACGCTTCTCTGATTCACTTGCCTCTTAACTCTACATTATGCTATCTAGCCTTACTGGTACGTCAATTAGGCTTTTTTAGAGTGAATATATGCGCTAACTTGAACCAGCAAATCATGTCATTTGAAACTTTTCGGAACGCGTGATTTGCGACACGCTAACCTCCCTGTCACATCCCCCCCTTCGACCTCGCCTGCTGCTTCTCCTACTAATTCTCCCCTTCGAACGAACCCTACTGGTAACTTCGGTGGTTCTCTGCCCAACTCTACCCCTTTTCCACCACTTCGCCAAAGTTTCTGGTCTACCAAGCCCTCTAATGGAAATCCTAGTCCTTCTTCACCCACAAATATGCGCGAATCTCGTCGAATTCCCGCATGGGATGATTCTGAGGATAACATGGACACACGCGCCGATGCTTCTGGCACAACAGGCAATGCTACGGATGAGGAGACGGAGGTGCACAACACATTAATTACACCCGATCAAACGAGCCTCCCGGAGGCAGACCATAACCTTGGCCACCCGGAACAAGAAACGCACGCCGTGAAGAATGTTGCCTCCTCTCAGAATACTCCTATGTTGACACGCACTGTCCATCTCAATCTCGACACCATGGGCCGTGTCTCGTCCCCATACAAGCACCATACTTCCAACAGTGTTGGTTCGAGGATATCTCCTGTTCGTGCTTCTTCTCCATTACGCGAAAATACCACAGGCGGGTCCGCGGGCTATGGCAGTCCTAGCCGCGCGTTTTCGTCTGGATCTTTTTCTGGCGGTGCAGCTGAGCCTGACAACTACCCCAACGCGTCACCTCAGCCTCTAAGGTCGATGCCGACTGGAACACGGTACGGCGTTGCGCTTGGTGGGAGTGGGTCGGCTGCCAGCCCGGTAAAGACACATAGTACCGGATCCCCGCGGAAATGGGGAGGCGAGACTCCGCAGTGTGAGCGCTGCGGGAAGAGTGTATATTTCGCAGAACAGGTCAGTTGGTAACCTTTTTTGAAATTCTTTTATTTCATGTTAGGTTTGTTGATGGCCATTATCTTTGTTGTGTATCAACCATAGGTCAGAGCAGTGAACAAGATATTCCACAAATCTTGTCTCCGATGCACAGAATGCGGAACCTCGCTTGATTCAAGAAATTTGAGAGATCATGAAGGAGTCTTGTTCTGTGGGAGGTGTTATGCAAAAGTGAGTTTTTTTGTTTACTCTTTCTTTGGTCCTTGGCCTTGCTTGAGAAGTCCTGAATTCCAACATGGACTGCTTGTTCTTGCATGGGCTTTAGTCCTTTTGATGTCTGTCACCCGAGGACGAAGCATCATTTGAATTAGGGACAATGATGCTTTTCCAGAAGGAACTTTTGGAAAAGTTTTTTTTTTTTCTAATATAAGAGGGGCATGTGAATTCAGGCAAGATGGCAGCACAAGCAGAATGACCGAAATTTAGTCATCCTTGCACTGTCCTTGTGGTGTAGTGCGACAAGTTGGATATCAGCACGTGCTTCGAGAGATAATGTCGAGGTGCAATGTTTTTCATTTCTCGCTGTGTGTATCAGGACGACGGTGCTGCGCGGCGTTCCTATCATTGCACTCTCGTGTTTTTTCCCCGCCATTTCCTCGGGTATGCGACGCTGTAGAAGGTCTAACGTTTTTACTTTCTTCACTCCCTTCTATTCTCCTCGCTCTATTTGTTGGGTTGAGCTGAATTTATTTTTTTACCTAGAATTACGGACCACAGGGTGGAGGATATGCACTTCTCGGCAAGGCAGGCGGTTAAGGACCTGTTGATCCGGCGCTCCTCACTTTCAGCGGCTGGATCTTTTAATACCATGTCCGCAACGTTAGCGCCCATGTTTCTTCCATTGTCTGTTATTGATGTTTGGACTTTCGAATCTTGATTTCTGCTGTATGTAGTTGATTTTTGATTTTTTGAAGGGGTACAAAATCTAGTGTACTGATACTTGATGTAATGTTTTCAAATTTTACAGTAGATGCAGCAGTTACTATAATCCATTTAGTAGTCTAGCCAGAGACAACTTCAAATCGCAAAATGACACAAACAGCGTCTTTACAGCATTTACTTGCTCCGCACTTAGTCCTGAAAGTCAGAAGATCGAATAACGGGTACGCTCTCTTAGACCTGCAAAAAGAGACAAGTCCATATCTATCTAATATTTTCCATTCATATCCTACCATCCATTCTCTATCGCTTCAACAAGCTTGATCGATTCCATAAAATTGAAATGGGCACCAGGAACGTGAACTATATTCCCTCTCACCCACGATAAATCGGCCCACTGCTCGCGTGGCTCCGGAAGCGACTTCAAGAAACCGTCGTCGGCGAGAACGATGGTAAGCGGGACATCGAGCTTGGAAGTCCAATCCCTAAGGCGGCGATTGACCTCGCGGGGGTCGGCATCATCGGCTGTCTTGATATTGAAAGTCTCTACGATGAACTTGGCGGTCGCGACTATGAACCGTTGGAGAAAATCTAGATAGTCCTGCGACCACTGCGATATGGTCTCGCCTTTCCGTCCTCTCTCGAGCTCTTCCGCGATTTTCTTGCGGGAAGGAGTCGGATCGCGTACATAGAGGCCAAGAAGAGAGTCTACTCCAGCGGTTATCAGTGCCTCGCTAGCTGTCTTTGCTTGGATTGTTTCCTCATCTAGAGGAAAGAGGGGAGAGCCATAGAGTGTAGGAAAGTGATCGAGGATCACGATCTGAACGACACGGTCGTCAGACGCCTGTAGGAGGTACGCGACTTCATAGGCCAATATAGAGCACCCAGAGTATCCTCCAATGCGATATGGTCCTGACGGGCGAGCAGCTTTGATTTGTGAGACATAGAAGGTGGCGATTGCCTGCAGCGAATCCATGGGGCAGTCTGGAGTATTCTGAATAGCCCACAGAGCAGATGTGAACCGTTCTTGTAGAGGAATAAAAGGTACGATGTTCCCACTTGCGCCGTGAATGAGAATGAGTGGGACGCCCTCGCTTTCGACAAGCTTTATTATTGTCTGTCCTGATTGATTAAGGGTTTTCCAATCGAACCCGCGATCCACGCTACGTTCTTCGGGAAGGGCAAGTGTAGCCTGGCTATCTAGAATGCGTCTCTCCAACTCCTGAAGGTTGATATCGGCAAGGAGTTGCAGTTGAGATATCTGAAGGAACGGCTTCAAGGCGCGAGAAAGACGACCCGCCGACAATGAATCGAGGCCATATGAGGTGAACGGGATGTCTGGTGAGAAGTCGGACTCGTCGACGTCAAGGTGCTTTCTAATAATCGCCTGTAACTGTTCCCTTGAGGCGGCGGACGCGTCTTGAACGTCCTGAACGGCTTCATAGACAAGGTGATTATATATGGGAGAGCTGCCGAAGTGCTCCCTCATATAGAACCAGTTGTATCGAGGGATGTAAAGGGAGAATTTCTGGTTTTCCATGGAGCGAATCCCATCGCCAAGGCATTCAAAGAGTTCTAAATGATTGAAGCCAGTCAATTTAGATACACGATAACTAATAGTCATTGCTTACCGGAACAAGTCATCGACCAGGGCAACCATTCTCTGTAACGCGGGTCTGGCAATAGATTTAGACCATGTGAGATGGTGATGCTGTCGATGATGGCGGGAGCAAGTAATGAGAAGGCATTTTCATATTTGGAGAGCAGACCGTCCACAGCAGTGTTTGCACTAAGTATACGTTAGCATCGCGTCAAGATTACAAAAAATATGATATACCTTGCATAGTTAGTTTGTCCAACATTTCCGAATGTAGCCGCGGAGGAAATGGATACCAGGAAGTCGAGAGAACGGATGTCTATTGCGCTTTCAAGGGAAGTCAAGGCGCCTACTTTCCCCGGAAAAGGGGTATAGTAACTTGAATCGTCATGTGCGACGAACAGTCTATCCGCAAGGACAACTGACACAAGAATACAACCGCCAATCTGTTTGTCTGTCCGCCCAAAAAGAGCGGACATCTCGGAGTGAGAACTGGAGTCGCAAGCCTCAAGTCGTAGCCGTAAATCAGAACGACTCTGAAGGTAAGAGAGTATACGAATGACTATTTCGTCCTGGGATGCCGTCAAGGATGCAGGGTATCCACGTCGAGACGTAAGAACCAGCGCGTGTGCGCCATTCTAGAGGAGAAGGTTTGAGAAAGTTAAACATAAAAAGTATGCCGGAACACGCTTACCTCGTACATCCACATTGCTGTCCGAATACCAAGTGAACCTAACCCACCCAACAGATAGTATTCCTTTGACGCGTCAAAGAGGGATTTTCTAGTCGAAAGCTCAGTCTTCTTTTCGTCGAAAGGAGACTGTAGAGTAAGGCATGGAGCGTCCTTCGTTTGTGTTTGATGATCCACAAACTTAATTAGGACGCCATAAATTTCGCGCAAAGTGTCGCCAACCATCCACATATTTCGTGTGAGGAAGTTTAGGTTACCAGCTTCCCCATTACTCCACGAAAACAGCACCGCTGATTCCGGAAGGACGCTACGAACAGCGTCCATGTCGCAGTGCTCGAGACGTCCCGCGAAAACGACGTCGGAGGCTCGAATATCATAAAGGGTTTTGGGTGTGATAGAGCATGACGAATCAACGACCTCTACACCGAGTAGCATCAGCAAAGCGCGCAAAGATTGGCCAATAAGATCCTTCGAACTGGCATTGCGAATTATCAACACCCGAAGTTTCTTCAAGGCTATTGGTTGCATCAAGACTCTGGAACCGAGTGCAAGAGCAGCGATGAAGGTGGTCATTGTGCAATGGGATATCACTGCTGGAGAGTGTACCTCGGGAGGAACCAATGCCAACAAAGAACGTTGATGGACGACGACGTACGTCGACGTTGGATTGGATACGATGCCTAGTACTTGCGTTCCTGGTGTCCATTGGGTAGAACCTGCATCTGAAATATAGCCGACAATCGCCCTCAATCCTCCGTATTCGGCAGACGAGCTTGTGACATGTACTGAGGCGTGGCGTGAGGGTAAAGGGCAGGGAATTGGGGACGGTGGCGACGCATGTGTGCTTCGGACCTCGCGTGTACTCATAGGCGAAAAATGTTTTTGTATGGAATTGGAATTTTGCAGCAATGACGAGGGGACAAGCCGCGGGACACGCATCACACCAGAAAAATCGATCAAGATCTCCTTTTCGGCATATGGATACGATGAAAGCAAAGTAACCACTGCATATCGCTCTTGCTCAGACCACTTGCTGTCAAATAAAGCCAGCCGGATGTCCTTGGCGACCATCTCTTTCCGGAGGGATCTGACAAATCCAATAGCAGCGTGCCCGTGAGCATCTAGGGGGGATTCTATCCATATTGTCTTGCCATCTGGAAGCTTTTGAATCGTCTGCTGCAAGGATAACACATTATCAAGGGGCAATGATATGACGGAAGCTTTCGACACAGATGGCGCCGAATACTGTTCTTGGGCAGTTGGGTCTGTGTCAGATGTGGACGAGAGAGGGTGGAATGATGGAAGAAACCCGTCGCGTCTTTGCAAAACTACACGGGACGGCGTGGTCCGATTAACCTCTGAGTCTTCTAGCAGGTGATACTCGGTACTGAGGACGACAAAGCCGCCGGGAAGCAAGGTCTGAACAGCGCGTTCGAAGGCATGGTCGATATCCTTCTCATGACGTCTGCGCCCTACGATGATGTCATAGAAGGTTACGTCCTCTCCATTGAGTCCGCCTTGGTTGTGACTGTAAGAAGGTAGAAAGGAAAGAATCCTTGTCGTTCCCGTAGAAGGAAAAGAGGAGACCGGGGATGCAGGATCGGAGAGGACGCTGATATCTAAAATGTAGTGTTGGTCGTCCGATTCAGCGAGAGAATATATTACATCTAGGGATTCTGGTATCAAGATTTTCATGAGCAGCGTCGCATTTTTCAGGGTGTAGTGACAGTTACCGATTCCAATGCTCAATAGCCGAATGACTTTTTTCCCGCCCTGGATATGAAGGAATGTTAATATTCCTTCGACACAATCTCTAAGTTCTTTCCTCGGCGCCTCATTAGAATCCTTGGAGCACGATTTAAATAAATTACAAAGCTTGGTTTCAGAGAAAGAACCTACCACCGAATCTAATAAGCTCTTTATCTGAGCAACTTTCTCGGGCGAAGTTGATAGGACTTCAATTCCCGGTGTTTCATTCGAGACGGGTGCAAGGAGAGGTTGATACACAATGTCGTACCGCCCTTTGAACTGGATTTGGTATTTGAAGTCGGAGGTGCTGACCGTTTTTCTATGCAGGGCTATTCGGAAACCAAGGAGCTGACATATATTTCGCCCGTTGGCGTCAGTCACCGACAAATCGAATGTCATTCCCGCTGCCATGCAGGATCAGTACGCTTTGCTTCTAATTGTTCAAGTGAAAGCCTCACCGGGATCCCAAGATTTGTAGGATATATGACTATAAACGACCTTGGGAAGGGATTGACGTATAAACCTAGGATCGTATAGTGCAACCGTTTCGATAGATGTAGGGAGGTAGTATACTGATCGGTCTGCATTTGCGGTAAACATGGGATGCACCATGGCGTGGAAACAGGCATCAAGAAGCGTTGGATGAATAACATATTTATCCAAACTGAATTTCATTGTAAGTAAGAAGTATCGAGGCGAGCACATTGGCAAGTTAGGAATGCTACTCACTCTTTAAGATCTTCATCGTATGCACGAATCTCCACGAGAGCCTGTCTGCCTGTCTTCCAACACGCGGTAACTCTCTGATAGCTCGGACCATACTGAGCGAAGTGTGTTAATATATCGTAGAAATCTAGACCAGGATGAGGGCATGGTCTTTTTAATAGAAAGGGGAACACTGACGGGATATATCAAGCCGTTGTAAAGATTTCTTGATATCGTCGATGGGGAGTGTATCGGCATCTAATGCTGCGTTGGAGGTCATGAATCCTGTAGCGTGAATTCGCTTCTTCTGCTCGTATCGATTAGAGAATTGCCAAAGGGTATGCTCCCTAACATACCGAGAGGGACTGAGATGGTAACTCCGAGCTGACAGTCCACGACGATCCGTTTACGGTAAAGGCGACAGGTAATAGGCGCTCGCTTGATAAGGGAAGCATAGATTGAAATTGAACATTCCATGCAAGTTGGGCGCCGGATTCGAATACCTATACAAAGCAATCAGAAACCTTGATCGGTAAGAAGACAAAGAAGACAAAGAAGATACCATTTCCAGGAATGCGGCTGCAGGCAAGATTGATTCCCCCATAATGACGTGTTCAGCCAATTTTGGATGGGTTAAAGCGTTCAAACGGAGGCCTGTGTGCAATAGCGGGCCCGACCACTCGCTTGAGCGACTGAACAGGGTCGACTTTGGAGGTTCTGGAGAAAAGGGAACATATTTACGTTGGAATGGATAAGGGATTGCCCAGTCCCGGGCAGAAGGTCGAGTATCATTCAAATAATGAAAATCAATGTTTGTATATCCGATGAGAGATAGTTTAGCAATTCCCTGAAGAAGGTTGATCGACTCCGAAAATGGAGGTGGAACTTTCGTGCGTTTCATGAAACAGAGCACATGTTCGGGCTTGACTCCGGAGTCCGATACGTAGGTCGAAAGAACTGGATGGGGTGATATCTCAACGAAAGCAACCTCCGGAGGTTGATCGTTAATTATTGACTTGATAGCCTGGCTGAACAACACTGGCTGTCGAACATTGTGCCAGTAGTAGTCGGGCGTGACAGGTTCTATCCATCGCTTGCCGAACGTCGATGAGTACGTCGCAATCAATGGTATGTGATCTCCGGGATAGCGGCCAAAGATATCCTCTATTTTTTGGCGATATACTGCTTCGCAATGTGCCACAAATTCGGAATGAACAGCGATTTTGGTACGAAGCTTGTGCGCGGAAATGTCCCGGGATTTCGAAAGAGTTATAGCCGAGTCGAGGAGTGACTCTGCTCCAGCCAGAGTTACAGATGTATCCGAGTTATAGCATGCGATTTGGAGTATTCCTGGCAGGTTTTCCAGGACTTCGTCGATGATCTTTTGTGCTTCATCTGGTCCACAGTTCAGAGCCACCATAGAGCCGCCCAGGTCTTCCAATGTAGCCAATGCAGCGCCACGCGCAATGGAAATTTCGACAGCCATATCTCTTGAACAAGCGCCAGAGGCGTACATCATTGCTGTTTCGCCAGCAGAATGGCCAACAACGACGCTTGGGGTGATGCCGATACTGGAAAGAAGGTCGACGATGGCCATTTGCACCAGAGCTATGGCGGGAAGAGTGACGGAAATAGGCCAAACATTCCACTTTTCGACAGATGAATCCGCGGAGAAAAGACCAAGAGATCGCAACGAATGTCCGACTACTTTTTCGTATATTACATCCATTTCAAGAATGCTATTTCGGAATTTCGGGTAACTTTCAAAAAGCTGACCACCCACTAAGATTCGAAGATAAGTATACAGAACGTCATGTAACGCATGAACTTGACTCACTTCGAATATATTGTGGGCCTTGACCGCAAAAGACAAAAGCAAGCGGGGGAGTGGACTTCGGAAGGAGTGTCGGTTTGGAGAATGGCATGATAGTTTCTTGTCCAAGCATGATTGAGAACGATTGCCAGGGCATCTGGCGACCGCGTCGACCACAAGAGGAAGAAAGTGCAGGAAGGTCGTCTACAGCTACGGAGCGCCACGACTCATTGATGGAATTGCCAATTTCTGAAGCGCTCCGTGGTGATAAACCTCCAGCCAAAACCAGTAACGGTCGTTCATACTGCAGCGGAGATTTGTTAGATTTTTGTTCGGCGAATGATTCTACTACCGCGTGAGCGTTTGAGCCACCAATCCCAGAGCTCGCAATCGATACCAGAAGCTGAGATTTGCTGGTCCCGATTGGTGTGACATCAGTTGGGGCGCGCATATTCCAACGACTCCAATCAATAGTAGGATTTGGTTTCGACAAATTGACAGTAGGCGGTAACATCCTACTTTGAAACATGGCGCAAATTTTGCAGAGAGAAGCGAGGAACGCGCATATTTCTAAGTGCCTGATATGAGCATTCACTTGTAAGCATTTCTGTCTTCAATGAAATGAACATTGTTACACACCCTACGTTCCCCTTGACGCTTCCAACAAGTAATTCAGATTGACGCTGGCCAAAGACTTCCCCCACCCAATTGGCCTCAATTGGATCGCCTGCGGCTGTTCCTGTTGTAGACGAAGTTTTCGAATGCTGATCATATATAGCAGGTGTCGTTCCGACTTACCAGTGGCATGTAGTTCCACGTAGTCGACCTCCTCTGGGGTGCGACTAATTTTTGCGAAAGCCCTCCTCATCGCCTCTTTCTGCGCTGAAGCAACGGGTGCGCTAACAGGAGCCAGAGAACCAGAGGAATTGATACCTGTATCAAGTATCTGACAAAATATGAGACTTTGTAAAGTGAGAAGACTCCGTGTCAACTTACAGTCGCGTAAATATGATCATTATCCCGAATAGCTTGCTCAAGCGATTTCACAACTATAACCGTCACACCCTCTCCCCGGGAAAATCTGTTGGTGGTCTCAATACTTTCACAATGGGGAAAGGGCGATAACACGTACCCGTTTGCCGATGCATCTAATGGTTTGCATGTACCATCTGGAGATAAGACCGATCCCTGACTGTACTGAATGAAATCCACAAGTCTAATCGTCATGCAATGGTCACTCTCAAGGAATCGCATTCACAAATGTGCGGTTGACATACCGATAATTTAACTGACATCCGCCCAAGACTGCAGCATCGCAATCACCCGCCCGAATGGCTTGTATCGCGAGATGGAGCGCAGTCAGAGACGAACTGCAAGCCGTGTCTATTGGGATAGAAGGACCTCTCAAGTCGAGATGGTAGGAAACTTTGTTCGCTACCATGTAAGGGTAGCCCGCGAAAGAGCCATTAGCTTCTAGTTCATCCTTTTGGGTGGGTAGTGATAAGGATATCAGAGCACACATACATCAGTGAAGGAGGGCTTACTGGTTCTGATACGCCCTGCATATCAAAGGCTGTTGCGGACATATAACACCCGACGTTCTTTCCGCGAAAATTGATTCCAGCGTCCCGAAGAGCAAGGAACGAATGTTCGATGAGCTTTCGAGTGCTAAGCGCCATATTTTTAGCATCTTTAGCAGTAATCCCGAATTCAACATAGTCGAAGAGCGGAACATCTTTGAGAAAGGATCCCTTATGGGTCGTAATGTGTCCAAGGCCAGCACCGTGCCAACTGCAGTTACATAATCAGTTCCGTTTTTGGCCATATTACCCCTATTTGCTCACCGTCCAGAATCAAAACGGTGGCTTGGAACGACCTCATAGGATTGTCCTTTGTTCAGGAGGAACTCAAAAAAAGTAGTGTAGTCTAGGTTTTTATCGCTGTATGAGCCACTTGGAAACTCTGCTGATATTCCAACCTGTACAGACAACAGAATTTAGTTCGTACATCAACGTATAGAAGGAAAGCGCACAATAGCAATTGGCTTCGAATTCGACATGCTGGGCGACGCTCAAGCCGGCGTTGTCGTTTGAAAAGTTCTAACTTCAAAATAACTCGTCCGTTCTGAGATCTTTTATAGGCTCCCAATTTTTGGAACTACTCTGTACTCTGATCATCACTTTGATCATTTGGGAAAAGAACAGCTTTTCGAGTAATGGATGAAGGTAGTATCGCACATAATCAGATAACTTCATGGAAAGGTTTGCTTCTCAATCTATTCTCTCGGTATCATAAAGGTTTTGAGAAATATTTTCTCGCCGTACAAGATGCAATGGAATAGTGAAGTTTTATCACACCGAAGGCATCAATATACACATGCACCAAGATAAGCTATAAATATGGCGGTAACACAATGCGACTCGTAGCATCCAATAATGCCACAAACATGCCAACCAACTGTTGATGAGTTCGAGGAGGACCATCACGGATAAGGATTCGTGGAACGCTGCCATATACCGTGATTATTTTCCATCGATGCGGAATCGGATGAGCTAAATGAGATCTTTGGAGCTCCTGCATATGTACTTCACAATCCATTTATATCGACGATGACAACGCCAGATTCTGATTGACTGGACAGGTGGAGCAAAGAGAACGCTGATAGTAGAAAAGGACCAACGGGACAGCTCTCCAACAAATTTTGGCCAAGTTATAAAAAAACAACCCATGCTCAATCGTTACACCACGGGCAAATCTTGCCTCGTTTGAATTCGACCGAGGTTATCTCGGTTGTTAGGTCGGTTGGACATTCCGGCACAATACGGCAGCTTTGAAAGCCCGCAAACTTTGTATCATTATTGAGGCAATAAGGTTTGAATTGCTGGTACATATAGTGGCAGGTGATCACTACTGCAAACATATATATGCATAGACGGGCCCAGGTAAACTTCCTTTTTGACGAACAATGGGACTTCGAAGAGAGCAGGCTACAACCTCTCCTGGAGACATTTAGATATACGGTCAGAGTGTAAAATATATTGTCTTTGTCATTTCTTTC